>JANQDE010000029.1:1558159-1596613 GCA_037157785.1 Cephalotes varians
GAGAGAGCAGGAAAATCAAAGCTTTACAGGCAGTCTAATCTAACATCGTCGTCGTAAACCGCATACTCGGGCGAGGGAAACATGCGAGTCGTCGCGCATACATCGCGTTCAAAGCGAGCGAGCGACCGCAAGCCATCATTTCCGGATCACGCGTTTCTCCCCGGCGCACCCCTTGTGCACACGCTCGTGCGGTGCCGATCGTGCCATCCGTCACACGCATGCCCGTTACCCTCCATCCGGAAGCTTCACCACCACCGCCGCCGACGCCGCCGCCGTCGTCGTCGTCGTCGTCGTCGAGAAAACGCTGCCTTTGAAAAAGAGCCCTCCCACCCTGCGACCGACCAGTCTTCGACGAACCTTCGTCGGCCGAAGGTCGCGAAGCGGATCACCTACGCGCGCTTATCACGCGGTGGACACGCACCTCGTACGCACCCACGCGCATAATCACACGTATCTCGCCCGGCCAGGTGGTGTGCGAGTGTGCGCTCCCAATTTTTTCCATCCCCGCGAGTTTCTCGCGATTTTCGCAGTGCGTTCCCCCGCGGTGCGTCACGCCGATGCACCTGGAGCAGCGCGTTCGCTGTCGTCCGGAAGCCTCGCCGACTTCCCCGTCCGTCCAACGCTGATGACGGGGATTATCATTCCCCCCCGATTAATCTGCGTTCGCGGGGATAAGGAGGCAGGGAGGGAGAGATAGAGAGGTACGCGTGGCGTGTCGTTTCGTTCGAGGCGACATGCGAGCCCCCGCCGCGTTCGGCGCGGCGCGCCGCATTTTCACGCGATGCGCTCGTTAATTAAGCGCGCGGTTCCCGCTCGTAAAGGGCGACTTCGTGCGGAGGTTGTTACGCACGGTGAGTGAACAATGGAACAACGCCGACGTCGATCTGTGATAACTCACGTGGTGCGTGCCCGTCTTCCGTGAGAAGCGCCGCTTCATATCGTCTCATCGGTATCATTTGTGTGAAGTTCATTCGCGGGCCACTCGCGGTTTCCGTCTTTTCGTCGATAATGCGTAAACGTGGAGAATAAATTATTCAGCGAGCGCCGAGAGTCACGAAGCACGCGGTAGATCTGCAACGATGTAATATGAGATAAACCACGTCAGGAAATATATGTAACACACGATTATGTATTACGCGATAACCGCGAATGAAGGAAGTCACGATAAATGCTGCGGAGCCAATCGAAATTAGCTCGCTCACGTGCTTGGAACAAGTCGTTCAGCCCTGTCCATGTCGCCGTCACTCTCTCCTCGCGAGTTAGGGTAGCACGCTAACGAAACGGTGGCGCAAAATTGCGTTTTTATCGACTCGCCGCGACTCCGCTCCGTAGAGCGAGAGACGCGACAGTCGCTCGTGCCCCGTACACGCCTCGTAGGCGAAACTGGGTTAGATCGTCGGCGGGAGTAGGCCTCATCGATCCCGGATTTGAATTCAACGTGAAATTGTTCTAGCCCGCGATGCGCGTATTATTCATGCCCTGGGACCCGTAGCCGATGGTGCGCGCGGATCGCGCCACCGACGTGTCGCCGTCGACGTTGACGTCGACGCGCGAAATTAAACAGCCCGACTTTCCCCCGGACCCGGGGGGTGAGATTGGTCCCCCTTCTCCCCCCCCGAAAATTCGTCGGCACGCGTGTCCCTGAATTTATCGTCATCAACGCCACCGAGGTACCACGTGATGGGGTTACGCCGTTCATAAATTAATCCGTCCAGTAATATCACTCCCTCGTATGCATAGATAATGAGGAGGAACGGCGAACGCGGTGGCAGTAGAGTGGCAACCTTTACTGCTTTCATATCCCCTAACGCTTGAATTCTATAAATATTTTAGTGATAATATTAAAACAATGCTAACCAGGTCGCTCTTCGTGCTATTACTATTACTATTTTTGCTTTACTACAATTTTTATTAATATCCTATTGGAATTTCTGTGGTCTTGTGTATTGATTGTTGCTATTTCTGCCCTCACTTCACTTTTCCAAAATTTTTTACTCCAGTAATTGTCCGATAATGATTTTCATGCGCTTTCTAAATCGTTTATCTATGTTGTGTATTTTTTTATACTATATAACGAATACAAAGAAGCGAATGTGAGGGTCGGAAGTATAGACCGTAAGTAATTTGTTGTCGAATCGATGGTTGGCCTATATAAAGCAGGCATCATATCGTTTTGACGTCGTGCTAAGTAATGTTGTGGGAGAGAAAAAAATTTGACAAAAATAACATAAGAAAGCATCCTAATTGCCAATTAAATGACGACGTGTGTGAAAGTTTTATGGTTGATAAATTAAAGAAATTTCGCATAGCCCGCTCATGCATTGTAGTTTTTTTTTTTTCATTCGCATCGTGAAAGAGGATCATAAATTGAATTGATAATGGGAATACCGCGAGTTTCCATAAACAGTTTCAACGACGAGGAATATCATATAATTAAATTCCTCGAATAAATTAATATTTTAATCAGGCGTTTTAAATACTATCTTCTTCATCAAGTTTTATCTCTTACAATAACGAATTTATTGTAATACGCGAAATGATCGGCCGCACAATTTATGCGTCTGACAGATCGTCATCAATTTTTATTGTGATTCGCGCACGGCGTCGCATGTTTATTTGAAATATTTCCAAGACTTTTTTTTTTAGATAACGGGAACGAATGAAATTTATCTCCCGAATTTTTACACGCTCCGGATATGTGGCAAAAATTCGAAGCTCGTTAGTTGTACTATCGACGCAATGTGTTCAACGAAATGTGCAGTATACGCATAGCTCTCAAAAAGCTCGGCGCAGTTAATGCGTCGCGACGCGTCGCGTTGCGTTGTACACGTTAACGAATTTATCGCACGCGAGAGAAAGTCTAGAGTGAATTATTAGTCAGTTACACGGCATTCGCTTTTTTTTTTTTTTTTAACAACAATGTACTTAACAACAAAATATTTAAAGTATCACTCACCGAAACTTTGTGAAAGCGGCGGTATTAAAACCCTTTATTTGCTTTTATTATATGCCTGATTGTTTGTAGAAACTTTATTCGATGGAGATTACTATTTTAATGTAATATTTATATATTTTGATACACAAATGTAATTTTATCCCTCTGTAAAAGTTTCTCTTTGTTTGCGATACGGATATCTGCATAATGCGGAAGTTTATATAAAGAACGAAATATTCGAAAATTTCACTGTTAATATTTTATCTCGACGTTTGTCAAATATGACGTGGAATTATCGATAGTTCATACAAATTGGGGTGGGATTGTTTTTCCGAAGAAAAAAGAAGATTTTTTTCAACTAGAGGATAACCGGTTCAGGATCGGTATACTATATAGTAACTCGAACATCTCGAGAATGGATTAATATTTTTTAATGAAAGTATCGTTTTAATCAGGATTTTAGGCTTTACATTTTAGGCTTTACAACTTTATAAGAACTGTCGATCAAGTTGATAAGCAAATGAGTTTCTCTGAATTTCTTCGAAAATTTGTAAAGTGATATAAAAAATAGTCTTTTACTTAATTGATCTTGCTGTGTTCAATGTTTATATATTCAAAATGAGAAATCTTCTAAATCCATCGTTTTTCGATTTTAAATAACAATTAATTGAAAGTATCATCGAAACACAGTTCAAAGCATAAATCTGTAATTGGTAGACTTCGATTATCTAATTCTTTACGTCTGACAGCTAGACACTTCTTCTTATTGAAAAAGATAAAAATCATCCAAAGGACATATAAAAAAGACGTATTGTTTGTATCACGGGAGCGAAAAAATTGCGAACAAAAGATCTAGATTTGAATATAAAGAGTGTAACGTCTAGTTCCGTACAAGTGAGCGTTTTCAAGTTTATCAAAAAAACAAAAACAAACTTTTAATGTATTGTTACTTATCAAAATTATTTCGAATAACATTTTTTTTTTAACCGGTTCTGAAAAGCTTAAATGAACAAAGATCTCTCCTTGTAATTCGCTTACTTTCCAGTAAGTTTATGTATCGGCACTCTTCTCTTTTCCATTATTTTCATAAAGGAAACAATTCACGTAGGAACCATTATCGTCATTATCTCTTGCTAAAATTTAGAGGGAATTACGTTAAAACATCGAAAAAAGCCGTCATATGGAATTAAAGAGAGAGAAATTGAAGAGACTACCCGCCTTTGAGAGAACTTCTCGTTTTCCATCTGGTTTCCATTTGCATCTCAAAAGTCGAAGCGAGAATTGTTTCAGACCAGATTTTTAGAGGCTCGGTTGTTCCGTACGTCTCGCACTCTCGCTGCTGGCGTAAAATGTGTCTGAAACGCACGGTGCGTCGAGTCCAAGTCAATTCGTTAGCCGAATCGGTTATTTTATTGCAGCATCGTTGCGTCCTAAAACAAACGTTTCGTAAGAGAGTCAATATTGTTAACAGGCGTCGTGCGTTATATAGTTGCAACAATGGAGATCAGTATCCCCGATAGTTTGCACTTAGCAGTCGACCCGGCCGCCGCGCCGTCGCCGCCGCTGCCGTCACGTTTTGTGCTTTGTTCGTTCGATAAAGGCGAGACAAATTTCATCATCGAATCAAACAATGTTCGCGCACGAACAAAACTACGTTCCATCCTGATTGCTTTCCAGATAACGTAAAATATTTACAGTGCAGCGAATTCGACGTAAACGTAAATTGAAAGTGACTTTCACAGCATGACGATGATGACATCGATTTTTTTTTTTTTTTTTTTAAGGGGACGATATAACGGAGAATTCTTAATTCGCGTTTTTATCACGAAAAATGCCAACAGAGTTTCGTAAGGAATTTCACGAGGTTTGCATTTTCAAGCGGACCGGTAATGGCCGCTGTTAAAAGAGTTGCAGACAAACTCAAGTTATAAACTGATTTGAAAGCGTAACTTTTGCGAGAGAAATTGCTGATTAACTCTTTCGCCGTGTGCATTTTTTAACCATTATAACGTGCACTTCTCGTGGCCGGTATGGCGGTAATGCGACTCTCGTCAAAAGCGGAGCAATTTGAAAGTTACACCACTTGATGTGCTTGTTGTGTGCCGTACTCGATTTTTTTTTTACATGCATTAAAAAACCGTAATTGTTTATCGCTGGGAGCATTCAAGTCGCACGTGTTCATGTTGAATTCTAATTATGATTGGCCATTTCGGACACGTTGGTCTTCATAAAAGCAAATGATAATATACATTACTATAATTAAAGCAGGACTTGATTAACGTCGAAAATTCTGAAAAGCGGTGCCGAACAATTTTGAAATTGATATTTTTAATGAAGCCACATCATATTTTTTGATTGTTCAGATATCATATTAGTTATTTAAGTAAGCTTGTTTTATAATGTAGATAGCTTGTCCGAAAACAATTTCTCAAACTTCACGCAAATAATGAGATATTATTTAATAGCTTTCGAAACGATGAGCAATTAAAAATTATAAAAGCTTGCCGTGACCTAAATTTCTGAAGACTGATGTTCAATTCAATTAACCCTTAAACCCCACTTGGAGTCCATGAGATCCCAGCAAAAATTTGAGCGCACTTTTAAGTAAGAAAAATTTCTTAATTCACGATTTTTTTTTTTTTACATATAATAAAAAATTCAGCTTTGAAAAATAAGATTATTGATTCAGCATACTTTGAAGAGTATCTATGATTTTTTTTAAGACGAAAAAATGAATAATTTCTAGAAGCTTTTAAAAGAAGTGGACCCCTAGTGGAGTTTATGTTATGGGGATGAAGTGTAGGGATAAGGGTTAAGTTCAATAGGATTTAAAAATAGCTTACATGGAGAATATAAATGCAAATTTTAAAATATTCCCGCATGCTTTCGTTGTATCGGAGAATGTATCAATTACACCCGACAGCAGCGAAAGCTTTCGCGTTTCCATTTATTTTCTTCTTCCGGCAAACTTCGGCGGTACTTTTACCATCTAATCTCGAAGTGGGAAGGTCGACGTTTCGCGCGTTCAAGTGAAGAGCGATGCCCTTTTTTGTACAGCTTCTCGCTCTTTCACCGTAAACAAAGATCAATAACGTTACGGTATATGTAACGTCGCGGCGAGCGACGACGGTTTTATCGCGAATGCCACGAAACGTCTCGTAAAGTGCCAACCTCGTTCTATCCTCGTTCCAGTTTAGTTATATCCTATTCTTGCCACGTTAACCGAAAATCCATTCCCAGTCGTGCTCGGATGCGCGGCAGAATCGCGCGTTGACGGTTAACGCGCTCCTTCCGACCATGGCAAGAAATTGATTAACCTGCTGCCTCCCGCGACACAACGTTGTCGTGATCCGACGATTACAGGCATTGTGCGCGAAACGAGCCGCATTATCGTCGCAAACAATCGTTTAATAATTAAACCGGCAAAACTTTAGGCTGCGCTTCTGTTTATTAGCTTTGGAACAGCACCCGCCGGGGGTGACTGATCCGCACAGTTATCTTAGGCTTAGCGAATCCACGGACTCGGAGCTTAATATTGCGGACATTTGCATACAGTTACACGTCATATAAACATACACGTTTTTGTTACGTGAGTATAAGTTTAATAAATCAGGGTTGACAAAATTTTACATTGTTTGAATAAGTCCATGCCAGTGACAAAAACCGGCAAAAATTAGTCTTTTCTATTAAACGCCATAAAATAGAAAATCTTATTATCGATATTCTAATTCAGTATTCTAGTTAGCGTCAATTGAAAGAGTGTTTAAGTTTTATTCAAAATCCATAATAAATTAGGAACCGACGTGACAAATAAAATAATTTTTTTGGTACAAGATATTGAATAGCAGGGCTGGAAAATCATGATTTAAAAAAAATCAAAAAAATCGGATTTTTTAAATTTAAATTAGATTTATTGTTCGAGTTAATTATTTTTAGTAGTAAGAAAATAATTAAATTTTATTAAAAAATAATAAACGTGTTTTTTTTTACTGAGCTTACTAAACTTTAATTTATTGTGAATGATCAGTGATTTCAAACATATATGTATATATATATATATATATATAAGATTACTATAAGATTCAAAATAGTCAAGTAAAAACCGTTAATTTTAAATTAATTTTTATCAATCACTCTTATCAATAAAATAAAACGTATAAAACTTTTAATGAATATATTTGAATACTTAAATTTGCATACATAATTTTTTAGTCACGAAGATGAACACACACATACATTTAAATATAAAAAACTAACTTAGCTGTCTTTTCGTTTCCTTAACGCTATTCAATTCAGTTTCTAACTTTTAAGGAACAAGAGTTGAAAAAAAACAAAGAAGTCGCAGCATGTAGCAATCCTGGAGACACCGATATATAATTATATACAAAATATGTTCATATATCCTTTTTTTCTTTTGTAAAATTACTGCATAGTACAGCCAGTATTGGACATAATCATAATGAAAATTAACAATTAAAATTTTAATCAAATTCGTGATTTAAATCAAATTTTGGTTAAAAAATCATTTGATTTAAATGGCGATTTAAATTACTTAACCGATTGATTTAAATCATTCCAGCCCTGTTGAATAGTAAACGCAAATCAGATCTATATTGGTACAAATTTAATTCTGTTATTATTATGTTTTTCTCATTAAACTGAAATTAATATAATATTTAACAACATTTCAAAATCTTGCAAAATTTTTGTTTCAAAAATGTATTTTACATTTTTAATTAATTTAAATTAAAAATGGACTGTTATATAAAGTATTTTGTTATTATTATAATTGATTTGTTACTATTGATTTATTTCATTTTTTTTATCATAGTGATTAGTATGATTTAAAGCAAAATTAAATTAATTAAACCAAAAATATTTTTAAAACATAAATACAAATATACATTTTAATATTACATAATAATTTTTTTGTCAGTTTATTCCATTGGATAAAGTCCAGGATAATAAAATCCGAAATTTATCATTAATTTAATAATTTTTCCACATACTGAATTTTTCCAACGCTGTAATAAATATTTGAGGAAACGTAATGGAAAAATACAATTTAATTTATAGGAATAATGAAAAGATTTGTACATGTATTTAATATAGGTGGAACAGAATAGCGAAAGCTTATTTTTTATTTAAAATCTCCTAAAAAAATATCTGAATCACTACGTTAGATGTTTCTAATAGTGTTTTCGACTGCAGTAGATTTGAATCCAACCCGATGTGAGTTAATGAAGTTACATGCTCGACTTTAGGTTTTAATTGGACGGTTTTAGCATGTGATGTTATTAGCTCACCTCAGATTCAAATCTACTGTCGAAAATCCTATAAGAGTTTTCAAAGGTTTCCACAAATACGAGCGAATAATCACTTCACTCACGAGCTTTTTATCAGTATCATGTAGAACGATATTTTAATTCTCTACTTTGCTCAATTAGCGAACGCACCGTGTACATAATTGCAGAACTCATTAAATAAAGACACGAGATTGTGTTAATCTCTGTACAATTTAATAATCATCAGTATTGATTTCAAACAGTAGAAATTTTATTTGTGCCAATTATGGCTATTAGCGTTATCTCGATGATCTTAATTTAATCACGGTGCATAATTACGTTTTCCATCCATCTCAAAATTTATTTCGCGTAATACGTCATGTTACTGTACTTCTGAATATAACTCTCTTGTTAAATCTACTTTTAGAAACGATCTGTAATTTGTGTCAGATTACAGATTCGAGATAGAAATTCTATTTGTGATTTTTACCTGTCATCTAATTCGAAAAATATTTGAAGAGTCAGAAATATGTATAAAGCATCAAAATATGCATGTCAAATATTTTTAGTGTACGGTGTATAAAATTATAAATAGAATTCTCAATCCTGAAATCTGACGCGAATTATAGAAACGTCTAAAAACGGACCTTAATTTAAGAAGCGCGAAGATATAATTATCATTTCTTAAAAAATAAATATTAATAATTTTTCTTTATATTTTGGTACACCAATCACGAGAATGCTGACAGTAAAAATATTTTAGTAATACGTAACGTTCCACTGACGGAAATTACAAGTGTACGTAAATGACTGCGGGGCGGGCTTGGAATAAGCAGCGCGTAACTTGGATCAATATAACCTTCCTTTTCCTTCTTCCTGCACCCGCGGCACGAAAAAAAAAGAAGACCCTTTCAGTCTTCTTCGCCGGAAAATATATTAACGAGTAATATCTATTGTCGAACAGCTGCTCCTTCCTTTTTGTTCCCGCAAAGCGTAAAAATTGGAATTTCTGTAATAAAAGCACGTAATTACACCGGCGCGCTTCGGAATAAAGGGCGAAAGATAATTTGAGAATGAAAATCAAATCACTCGTCAAAATAGCTAAATTGACTAATTTATTAAATAATGATCAATTAATTTATCAAATAATTGAACATCGTAATTTAATGTATTCAACACGCTGCGAAAAGAATGTATAAGTAGAACGATAGCTATTTTTTTTTAAACTCGTATTATTAATTTTTATTTAAAAAAAAAGTAATTGTTTAACTTTGCAGTTTTTAGATTAACAGAGAATTATGTTCAGAAGTATAGTAATATGAAAAATGAATATTATTTTTACGTATTGAAGAATTAAACAAATATTACAAAAAACGATTAATTGCAGGAGCAAGAATCCGATATCTAAATGTGTGTAACTTACAACTGAAATTTAGCTATCACAAATAGATTTTTATTACTAAAAGTTGCAACCTCATATTTTTCTTTTTTTTTTCACGTAGGAACAGAAGTATAAATCTTCCCATCATTTTTATGCTCTTCCTTTTTCGCGATTGCTTGTTACAGATAAACTCACGAGAGAATAATGTATAAGCGCACCATTAACAAGCACCTCGTACAAATTCTTGTGCGTTCTTCACTTGTTGCTCAATCGATCTTATACCATTATTGCCGAGACAAGCGTACTTACACTTACGTAACGCCAGAATCGGCGATCATTCTCACAGCCGAGGTTTTACGGCTGCGTGACTGAACATCTTAATTGCGCACGTAACCTTTGCAGAGAATTTTTCCCTTACGCGTACATCTCTATCTCCGATCTTTGGCAGTGACACCTTATTTTCCGCGTAACGGACTTTATTATGACTTTTACGAGACCATCGACTATTTCCGAACGGAATAAAAGGAACGAAGTTTAGAAACATAATCTTAGACGTTTGCGACGACGAAGACCATACCTGAATGGAAAGAACGATTTTGTTGAGGGATCTAAAATTTTGCTGGATACAGATCTGAAAATAATTTTGTTGGACCAGCAAAATAATTTTGTTGGAACCTTAAAAATAATGAGCAATGCTGCAAAAAAAATGTCGATAGTTTAGCAACTAGTTCGAGCGTTCTACATTTTAATAGTTCAACAAAATTGCTTTTCCGATCCGTGTCCAGCTAAAATTTTAGATCTTTCAGCAAAAACCGTTCTTTCCCGTGTATTCCCTTCACCAAAAATTAATCTTTTATATAAACGCGCGCGTGGGGAAAATCATATAATCATGTTCCAAGAAGAATTTTATCATGCTGTTGCATTATATTTTTATAAAGAAAGCTCGCTCTCCGTTACGTTGCCGTGTCCTACATATGCATAAGTTATTACATTTATGAAACGCGCTCATAAATCATCTTGAGAATGAATTTCGAAAATAAAAATTGATCTCGGAGCGTCACGTTCTCTTAATAACAGAATTCCTTGCGATAATTCGCGGTGTCATTGCCTTGTTGCCCGATATTTCCAATAATCATTACTTCGTCGAATCGCATAACGCCGCAAAGTCTAATCGGAATGCGCTTAAAGCTCGGCGAATCGATTTATCGGACATGCTGCAACTGGAACATTTTTTTCCTATGTATTCGCGACATGTATTTTTCGACACGATACGTGTGTAGTCAATGTTCCTGGCTCTTCCCAGCGCGGTCGTGATTTCCATCACATTTACGCTGTTCTTTGCAAATGTTCCTTCCGACATGGCTATTCGAGGGGAAATGCGATTTTACCAAGTCGACTTGCACACCATCGTTTTATGCGCCAAAGTGCGTTACGATTTTCTTACATTACTTTGGCAAAGTTTGGATTAAAGCGCGAAACTTGGAGTAATAAAGGGGTATATATCGTGATAATATTTGCAAATTAGAAAAAGTTCAAAATGTACGATCTGTTGCAATTTCGAGCTTCTCACAGTTTCTTGTTTATTGAGAAGAGTAAGATCATATAAAAATAGTAAAATCCATGTATGCAAACAGTTTATTGATTTAAAGTTGAAAATATAAATAAGATCAATGCGAGCCACTGCTTGTATCAATCTTTTTATTCAGATCGCAAACAAATAGATCTCTGGCTTGTTTGAGTCGTTTCAAAACTCCGAAAGAACGCAACGCTGATTTTTCTTCTTTCCGGAACTTGTCGATCACGATTTGTAAAGTTATATATTATTCCGAGTCTTTTCTAACGTGCTTTCCTAACAATGTTAGTCAATCCATCGTATCTTCAAAGTGTATACTTGCTTCTCACGGATCGACGGCATTTTTGTTGTTTTGCGGTTAATCGTGACTCCTCAGTCCCAATAATCTTTTGTTGCGACAGAAAATACGGGAGTTCGTCGACTCGCGCGTGAAACGAAACTTTCTTGAAAACATTTTATCGCGTGTTCGAATAGGCAGGGTATACGCTATAATCAAATGTGCCACGTGAGGAAAAAGCGGCCGTCCCTTTATCATGCATATCGCTCGGGGCTAACGCGAGATCTACGTGTTCCTCGCTACGGATGCTGTCTGCGAATCGTGAGAGGAAGGATCAGGCCTAACAGAAGGAGTGCAGGTATGGTTTTCGATCAGGTTATTATAAGTTGGTACAAATAAAATGTCGTTTTTCGTTTTATTATTAATACGAAATGTCTACATGTTTAAAAAAAAATTTGACAATTATACCATTCGGTAGAGCAAGCTTTAAAATCTTTCAGCTTTAAGAATCTGTTTTTTTTTGCAGTACGATGATTTTAAAAGAATCGAATCTTTTATTTAATCCGCGATAATTCAGTAACAAAAAAACCTTAGGAATAAAAAAAACAATTTTATAGAGAAAGCTTTAAACTTTCACGTTAGAAAATCGAAAATTTTCGCAATTTTTTTTTTTAGCACATAACAAGCCCACAAAGTGAAAAAAAGTTTCCCATTTTGTCCAGCTCATAGTTTTTTATATGTAAAAATTACCAGACTCACAGAAACTCAAAAAACATAGTGTCCCTTCGATAGTAGAGATTTTAAGCTTTAAAACCCCTTTTTTAAATTTAAATTTCGTTTATTTTTAATGAAGTTACAGCTGCTATTAATAGTAATATGGAAAACGACAATTTTATTCGCACCAATTGATATTTAGGAAACTACGACTTCGTCATGCGCGTGTTTTTTTTTTATGTTACAATCGCAACAAATTTTTATTTTTCCATTCGAAAATCGAATGCGAAGTGCATCAGATAGTTAACATGTTAACGTTAAATGCCCGAAAATACTGACCAACATGCAGCAAGTTCGTGTTCATCGAGCACATCGTCGGTTCACCGCGAGCGAAATTGCAATTTTGCGTGCATATAAATATATCGAGTCCAACATTTATATTTCTGCGCGTAACACGCCTCGAGGAAAGATCGTTAAATATCATTGATCGGTTTATAATAAAGCTGCGGATATCTGCGTGCGCGTACGTGTGCATATATGTGTTAAACAACAGTTTAATTATCCCATAGGTATCATGTAATAAAGCTCGCCGGACACCCGCGATGTATCAAATTCAAACTCGTCGAGTTTAACGCTGAAATTATATTACCGTATTGCATTAGCGGCGCTCTGACCTCGGCTGTTAATTAATTTATTTGAAAAAGTCACGTGACGATACGATTCACGCGAACCTTTCGCTCGCGAAAGTTTCCTCTTAGTTTAGCGTTTGCTAATCTCGATAATCTCTAACTTCAATCTAAAAATCTCTCACGATTTATAGACTTTTTATGTTGGCGCGCGCAATATGCGACCCTTGTAATAATGACACGGAATATTTACATTTCGTAATTGGATCCGTGATTGGAAGCAATCGGGGTTGATCAATAATATTCTACAAATACACGAGGGGGCGGAGAACGGGGAGTAGTTCGCGGCCAGCCAGACATCAAACGTTTGCGTTGCGAGTATATCTCGCGAGTGAGACATCCTCGCCCGGATCGTAGCGGTGACTTTTAATGAGCGGGTTAACTCCCCTCATTCTTTCGGGAGCACGCTGCATAATTCAGCGGGCAAACAACGCGTTCCCGTTGTTCTCACCCCCTCCGTGCAAATAGCTTCCCCCTCGTAGTTGAAACTTCGCGGGATTCTTCGGCCTCAAGGTGTAATCCGAGCGCGACGTCGCGATTATCCGACAGCTTGCTTACATTTTTCAATAGTAGTGCATATTCTCAGACGTCGCGGACGTCGCGCGAGCGCGACGTCTTTTTCCTGCGCGTCTATCTAATGCAATTTTAACGAGGTGCAAAGTCGGTCAGGTCCCGTCGCGTACTCTCCGATGCTTGATGGTTCGTGTCGTTATACTTCGCTTCACTCCTCATGGGTCGATATTCGTACCCGCGCGCGCATATACACACACACACACACACACACACACATACATTCTTTCTCTGCTCGAACGTCTCTAGCGATGTGAAAGAAATCAGTGTCTTTGAGAAGACTAAAAACGATTACCAGTTTCTACAGAGTTTCAATTAGGTGCGATTCGAACTTTCTCAAGTTTCCTAGTTATAATTTTTGTCCGGGTTTGTTTTAAATACAGTTATACACCGAGATGGATGTTTGCGCGAATCGGTATGATTACTTATCGGATATTATTTGATTACATTTCCTCTCCTTTGCTCAAGATGTACTTAGCCTTATGAAGAATCTTGCTAATTAAAAGTTTAAGTCGTATAAACTGTTGGAGTTGTATAATAACGCAATATGGAGACTAAAAACGGAATATTCTTTATGGATTCGAAGTGGATTTTATCTTAATTTCAACTCGAAGCATTAATGAAGCGTTTAACGTTGAACGTGCAAAAATTCTTCCGAGGGTTGTGTTGCCAAATTGAATTCTCGTTCGGGGAAAAATTTGTTCCAATTTTCAACGAAGAAGAATATCGCTGTATTCCTACACGCTGGAAAATTCAATCATCTTATGCATTAAGGCATGCACTTAACGGTTAAATGATTAATCGTGAAGTCAAGATTAAAAGCGTGGCGAAAAATGTGAGATCCCGCGCTGACGGACCGATAGACAGAGAGAAAAAAAAAAGAGAGCAAGAACGTAGGGAAACGTGCGAAATTGTAGAACGCGAAATTCGACTTTTTCGACCGCACGAAATTCGAGTAATGGGAGAGGTTTAAAATCAGATCAGTTTCGCTCCATTACATTCCCTTTCTTGGTCGACATTTTCCACCCCGTTGCTCGACCGAACGATCAATCTCCCTTACTTGGGAAAAAATCGGCCGCGATCGATCATAACGCGGACGGCCGTGTGTATCATCGTTATTTGGTTCTCACACCGAATCGCTGGATCGTTCGAGAGCGTAATATCTGCACAGCGAGCGGCCGCTCTTCTACAATTATAGTCGGGCTGCGAGAACCCTCGACACGGAGAATGAACGCACGTGAACTGCGCTTTCATCCCGATTACATTGCTCTATGAGCTAGCCCGGGATTCCCATGTTACGTATCATCCTCTCGGCTTGTCGCGGCGATATAACGTAGCTATTTCCCTCATAGGGGCAATCGAGATTCTTATCGATGAAGCGGGATTTCCTAATCTAGATTAAATTTCTTCCGAGTGAGATTAAGATAGATTTCTATTACGTTTCTGCCTAATTCGTCGTAACGATGTAACATGGAATATTAACCACGATTGTTATTGAAATTGTGCGTGCAACTTCACGCTCGAAATTACATTAATCTGCGAAATTAGCGAATATTTTATATCCTTTAATCTTTCATTTTTATTTGAGATATAACAACATTTAGAATGATAATTTAGAATGAGAAATTTTTATCTAGAAAATTAGATTTTTATTTATTTTATAAAAAAAAGTAGAAATCTAAACTTAATCTGGATAATCATCCATTATTATAAATGTTAATAAACATTTTTTATCATTTGATTGTCTTGATTAATTGCAATTTGGAGTTTCTTACGTGTCGAATATATTAAACACATCTTTTTAATTCCCGAATTATATTCTGCACGCTTTTGAAGGTGATAATGAATATTGTATATGTTACATATCGTTCCCTAGTCAGGCTGCTGTAATGAATAATGCAACACTTCATATAGCGTTTGAAGCCATTATCGGGAAGAGATTTATCAAAGGAAAATGGTCTCTGTTCTCACTTAGATTGTGCGTTCTATGATTTTACGAAAATAAATCTCGAGAACAATATGATGAATCAAGCGTTATGATGCAGCAACAGTGTCTCGACATATTGTGGGAATTCGCAGAATAAAGACACATTTGACATTTGACATCAATTGAGATAAATGAATATTGCGTTGTTGATGAATTTCACCGGCATAGTTTTAAAACAAATTAAAGAGTAAATGGACAAATTTAGAATCTAATGAAGAATATATATATTCTATATATATATAAATTTATGTTGTATATATGTGTTAGAATTTTAATTTAAAACTGTAACCGACAATGAGAAAGAGACAATAAACTTTTTTTGTAATTTTTTTAGCGCGTAGTACTTAATTGACTTGCAAATTAATTTTATGAATATAAATAATATGCGAATGGCTTTTTGATAAATATTATAGAAAATAAAATTTATAAATGTTGCGGAAAGAGAGAGAGAGAGAGAGAGAGAAAGAGAGAGAGAGAGTTTTGCACCGCTATAAATATTTTAATAGCGTATACTACATGTTAGAGATGAAAATTCGATAAAAATACTGAGATCATGGTTTTAGAGTTATACAGTAAAAGTTGACTTCGACGTTAGATTTTTCGTAGATTTCTTGCGCTATAATTACATTATGTGCCGATCTATTATCGATTTTCATAACTCATATAATTTTGCTCTGTTATGCAGCTACTGTATACATTACAGTCGTTAGTTGTAATCAGTTAATATAAATAAATAGATTATTAACAGCAAAATTGTTAGGTGCAAATTGTTTAGTTTGTTTCATAAATAAAAAATTTAAATGATTGATTAATTATACCATTTAAAAAGATTAATAATTGATTAATGCCATTTAAATTCTATATTAAACATTTAACTTTTAAGAATAAAACTTATCTGTATTTTGAAATTGAAAAAGTTATAACATTCATTATCGTCTTTCTCTTTCGAATTTTTACGTCTCGCGAGGAATAAAATTGCGTAGTTTTAATAAATCAAGGAAAATTAATGAATCGCCTTGCAGCGATTGAATTTCATTTTTCTGATTGTCAAAAGAATCACAAAAAGTTCTTGATTTATTAAAGTCGCATAATTTTACTTCTTTTACAAAAATATATGTTTTGAGGCACATAAGAATATAGTTTCATAATACTGAACATAAAATAACAACGCAATTAATTTAAACACATGTTAATACATTTATGTAAACAATATTAATATATATAAATAATTTTTTTTTATTGCAATAAAGTAAACTTTAATCTTTAAATAAATTTTAAAGAACAACGATAGCTCATACGTTCGAAATTAATTTGAATAGATTATTCGGTGCAAATTTATTTAATAAAGTTTTTGACGATCTCTCTAATTTATGTCAAACTTCAAGATTCTATTTATGAATTCTATTTATTTTTATATGTATCATATTATAAAAAAAGCATTTGAAAATTTAAATTATATATATATACATGTAAAATATATATTGAAATGCATACGTCAAAAGGTGTGGCATATAAAATTATATTATAAATGAAATTTCTTGAAATCCGACGCGCATATTGTAAATTATCTAAAGTAGAATTTAAGCCGTTATATATTCCGCGATGATAATAAATTGGTTGTAACAAGACGACGGCAATGCAGTTTTGCTTGTGTGTCTTGGTATAATCTCACGAAACGAGATATTATTTTTTACGTCAAATAGAACAGTCAAATAGAAAATTATCGCTACATTTTTCGCATCAAAATTTTATCGTCTCTAATTTAATATATTTATTAAACATTTTTTTCAAACATTTCAATTATTAAAACATTGTTCCTCTTACGGTGGACATGGATAATCGCGTATATTCACATCTACATGATATACGCAAATGCGAATGATTTTTTTTTGATAATTTTTTTAACGTTATTTATCGGAAAAGCTCTGGAGCGTCTCTCATTGAGGGAATTACGCGAGTGTTAGCTTAATCCGCGGAATGTCTTCTTTTTACCTTGGAAGTCGACGTTCTACACCTTGGCGTTTAAGCAGCATCGATCAATCTTTTATGCGGCTGAAAAAAAAAATGCACGCGATCGATAATCCGATATAGCCTTTGCTTTTCTCGGAATATATATGCGCGTATTCCTCCACATGTGCTTGTGCCAGAAGTAGGACAACTCCAGGCGTAATATCGCTTTTTTATTGCATAATTATCGACGCGACGACAGAACGAGAGGATTTTTCCCTCGCGACGAAGAAAAATTTTTTTCTCGCGCCTTCGCGATTACGTAAAGCCCAGCTTGCATTTTCTCGCCTGGCTGGTGCAACTCGATAGCCGTGTATCACTGGTGGAACACCATTGTGTTTCACGCTTACAGTTTTCAGACGGTAACCAGATCCCGCGAGCCGGTCCGCCGTGAAATCGAGTCAGCATTATCAGCTCGGACAAGAAATTGAGTCAGGGAATGGAATTCCTCCGCTTTTAAATTTCTTTCCTCGTTATCGCAATTTTGCATTATAATACCACGTGTAGCGATCTGCTTCAAATTCGCACATTTTCTTCTGCGCAAGTTAGGTATGATTTTAGCATAACTGTAAGAAATTTTCGTAGGAAGTGATTCTAGAAAATTTTCGCCGTTTTATTCTTTCTTTAGAATTTCTCTCTCTCTTCATCTCTGAGGTATTTTAGAAATATAAATCCAGATTACTAATTTTTAAAGGTATTGTTTATTAATTTAATTTTCGTTTATGAGTCAAATCCGGTGAAATGCGTGTTTAAACGGTAATACGATTATATGGTATTATGTTACGTTTCCACCCACATAGCGAAGCGTTACACCGTATAATCGTATCTTCGCTTACACAATTTCGGCAGACGCGATAGGGCTCTTCGTCCTCCATCCCTCCTCCGTTAGATCGGATTCTTATCCGGGGAAAAATAATCCGGAAGCTTATCGCGATCCCGAATCGGATGATAACCCTCACTCGATAATCCCCCTCTTTATAATACAGTTTGCACTCTGTGTGACATTGGCGCGTGCTGCTTTCGATGGAAATAATTTCGCGAGCGCACGGAATTCGCTGGAACTCGTGGTCGCGCGAAAAAGACAGCGCGGGGTGAAGCGGCGAAGGGGTTGGCGGTGGCAGTGGCGGCGGTGGACAACCGCCGAGGGTGGTGGGAGAGAGTGCGAGGTTGATGGTTTGAGAACATTGGAGTGGAGCGAAGTTGCTCGTATGGTTGCCTTGGTGAGGGGTGGTGTATATCGATCTCAGACTCGCGCGGGAGCAGGGAAAATTATATTTGCAGTGCGAGAACGAGAAGAGAGAGAGAGAGAGAGAGAGAGAGAGAGAGAGAGTTTGGGAAGGCAGGGATTGGATGTTCCGGATCTGACGGATCGTACGGATAAAAATGCACTCGCGGATTCGATTATCCGGATCGATGTGTCCGCGAATCTTTCAGCGGCGATTAAGTGGCTCCCGATTGAGTGGCAGGAGAAGAGAGTGGAAGGAGGCGAGGGAGAAAAAAGTTTGTTTCGCTCCAGTTATCCAGTTTCCTTTATCCGTCGTACGGACCGAGCGCGCCACCGCTGAAAATGCAATCGAAAATCGCGAAGGTAAAACGAAGCGTTATAATGTTTGAACGCGTAACGCCGATCGAAAATGGATTAACCGTGTTTCTCTCGTCAGTGATTTTTCGCACGCACGTTCCGCGGTCACGAGTGATTAATAATTTCGCAAACGCGTACGTGTAACTGTGAATTGAATCGAAACGTCGGATTAAAGGTGCATGCTTGTGAGCAAATATTTGGCTATCCGCAAAGTCATCCATTAAGTAATTTAGCAGAATGAAACGATTGGAGATAGTGATCTTTTCAACGATAACGAAGAAAAAACATTTTTTGATTAAAAAAAAATAAAAGAATTGAAATTAAATTGAAAAATATGAAAAAAATAAATTAATTCTTGTTTAGATTTACGTGACATGTAGAATTTAATGTGAAACGTGATGCAGAAAATATTTACGTAATATAAATTTCAAGTTCCAATCTGTTATCTGAAATATATGGTTTTTTTCTTTTTTTATAAACCAAACGTACCCGTTTGCTTGCATTGTTATCCTCGAAACAATGAACAAACGTAGCAATCGGTGAATTGCTAAACGAGAGAGAATGAACGAAAAGACGCGACGTGACTGCCAAAGCGAATGAAATAAAAACAAACGTACCGTTTATGCGCGCCGTTAACGACACAATTTTCCGCGCAAACGGAAAAGCAATTATCGGATTACCCGAAATTGCGCGTTGCATTTCATTATTAATCAAGAATAATTTTTGGAGCGCACGGCACAGAGACCCCGGGATCGATAACGGAATGGAGAAGTTTATTATTCAATGCAATTGCGCGTCGCTCCGGTATGAATGAAATAGCGGGGCGCGCTGTTTTGAAAACTTTCTACTTCGGCGTGATTACGTTGCCACCCTTTCTCACCCTTAGTTCACCCTGTTTCACCCTTCGCCAATGTGTTTCTCTCTCTCTCTCTTCCTCTCATCAAACTTCCTTATCATAAAGTTTCAAATTTCGAAACTGCGCGTGTACACGAGTACGCGTGCTCGCCTCTTGACTGAAACGAACAGGCGGGTGGTAAAGGCAGTTCCATCAAGAAATTAATGATTCACGTTCACGGAAGCGCGCCCCGCAAACGTTTTCCCGCGCCCGCAAACAGTAACCTCTGTGTGTGTGTGTGTGCTTGGACTTTAAGAATTTCATGCCCCTCTCTTTCTTCATGTATGTTTCACTTTCTCATTTTTCGGTTTTTACGCTTTTATGCCCGGCTCTTATCGTCTCATATTCCGCGAACGTGTATACGCCGTGCGATATATCCCGGGTAAAAGCGCGACGAAACTCGCGGTATAACGAAAAATGTCGGAGAGATAAGCTTACAGCTCTTCTCAGTTATCGAAATAATGTAGCGGGCGATAAATAATTGAAAAAGATGAAATTGCCGCGAGGCCGGTAAAAGGAGGAGGAAACCTTTCAGGAAGGTTCAGGAAAACAAGCTTTTAAACTTTTTATTACACCTATTGTTTCCGAGAAATGTTATTTATTGTATGAATTACTGAGCGCTGGACAACGGATCTGGAATAATTTTAATACGCTGCGAAATAAGCTTATTTGACAGCAATATCCTGGATTTTATGGATTTTTCTCCAGCAGCGAGACATGATATGTGAGATAAATGCAAGAGGGAAAATGTTACACGGAAAGAATGATTTTGTCGAGGGATTTAAATTTTTGTTGAATATAGTTCCGAAAATAATTTTGTTGGATCATTAAAATAATTTTGTTGGAACCTTAAAAATAATGAGCAACGCTGCAAAAAAATTTGATATTCTAGTAATTAGTTCGAGCGTTCTACATAATTATTTTGATAGTTCAACAAAATTACTTGTCTGACCTGTATTCAGTCTAAAAAAATCTTTTAACAAAATCGTTCTTTCCGTGTAACAACGCGAAAATATTAATTTGAGTAGAGACATACATTTTGTATGGGGAATAGAGTTGCTTCATTTCAGCCGAGATTTCTCTTGAAACTTACATGAAACGAGCACGATTTTTTTTTTGTAAAATCTATATTATCGCTAACACATACGCGCGCGCGCAACATAACGCGTAGCTTCAAGTAACGCTCACTTTTCCACATTATCGACGTTATCGTGTCTTAAAGCGCAAGAAGATTCAAGAAACTTGTTCCGTTTCGTAACGGCGCATGTATCTTTCCTAAGTCGCAGAGAAGATCTTAATGCGCCTTCGCATTATGTACTGGCGGGTAGAAGTTTCGCGGAAAAATTATATGAGACAGAATTAAACGACAATGGAATTATGATGTTAAGGATGTTTTATCTGCAGAATACAATACACACATACACATTCATTACACGAAGAACGATGATGTAAGGAATGCGGAATACGAGTCTGAAAGGCAAAAAAACGTGCTAATCGAAAACAACGATCGCTGTTAATATCGTTGATGTCGGGAGGTGCGAAAGTGATATTTTCGATTTATGTCGACCATAATGGCTCGTAAATCTTTTCGCGAGAAAAGATTGATTTGGCGCCAAATCGTCGCAATACAGTATGCAACGATGGCACCTCATAAATCAAAGATTCTCAAAATGATTCTTTTATCATTCTCAACTATGAAGAAGGAAAATAATCTTTTAAAACTTTTCCTTGTTTGATAAATATCGTGCGATTCTTGCATGAAAAATATGCTATATACTTTTCTAATTGTGTCTTTTATGAGAAAAGAAAAACAGAATTGCTATTGTGCCGCCGTGGCTATTTACTTCGCTTTAATTAATTTTCATACCGTTTTTATTATGATCCACGTCGACGACATAGCGAGATGAATCGTCCAAGTTCGTGGACGCATAATCTCGAGAGGGGGGGATAAAAACCAGACAATGAAAAAGCGGAGATGCGGATAATGCGCGCGGGAGTTATTTCTACCGCGCGAATCCTTTTAATCGCCCTCCAGCCTGAGGTGACGTCGGAACATCGATAAATTTGTAGCTATCCGGCCACACCATCTGTCGCCATCATCTTCGAAGTCAGACCGATTAACGTTACTTTCGAGCGCCACCCGACGCGCCGTTATTTACCGAGGAAAATGTAATTTGCAATCGCGCATAGTCGCGCAACAAAAGACCGAATTGCATTAAGTCATAACCGCGATTGTGCCGGCACTTTAATCGCAGCGGGTTTACTTTGGCGAACAACGGAGAGCGGAGAAGCCGGATTCGCGAGGTGCTCGTTGTTTATCCGTCTTTCAGACTTATTCTCTCGTAAAATTGAATACTTGAACAGCGAAAACCTCGTAAATTCGCTGTACCAGAAAATTACTTATTGGTCGAGTTAGTTCTTAATAAGTAGCATGATGCAATAATAACGAGATAGATCGTATCGATAACACGTGAGAAACGCAAAATGGCTTTAATTCCAGGCTTTGATCGTAATAGCAAACTTGCAACGTGAACAAGTTTTTCCGACTGGAGAACGTGTTAGCTCACTCTTATTGTTTTTCCAACTTTAAATGAGGTAAACAATTTTGCAAAATACCTTAACTTTTTTATGAGAAACGCAAACTTGCCCGTTTTTCATATTCAGCTTGACGTGACGGACTTATCAATATGCCATTTTCAATATGACGTGGAAGACTTATCAATACTCTATTTCAAGAACGGCGACCGAAATGTAAATGTAGATTACGTGGCATGCTTTCATATCGGAATACGCGTGAACTTCCGGTGACCATATGGCGTGCGCCAATTTATCCTGAATTCCCTCGAGAGGCGCGTTAATTGCTTCTGATGATATCGAAGATGAAACCGTGAGATCCCGCACAAATTTAGCTCTCGGTAATAACATCATTGCGGTAGCGTGAATTCGAAGCTCTCTCGATTCACATTCGAAATATTACACTCATTTTCAATATTATTCGTCGCGTTTCCCGTGTTTTCAAAACTGTACTTTGATATTTTCGGATTTAGCATTCCTATCAAAATGTACACCAGCAAACAAACTGTCGTTACGATTTGTTTCCCTGACAGAATTAAATTGTCGTGCACGCGAGGACATCGTATTCAAATAGCTACGAAATGAATATTGTACACACATACACGGTTTAAGAGCTGGAATTTTTTATGTACGTAGTGAAAATAGGTCGCGGAACGGAAACGACGTCATCGAAGAAGTTATTCCATTTCTTTCTGAAGACAAAAGTACTTTTTGATGCTTAATGGATAGAGTACATTCCGGGAGTGCTCTTCGGCTATTTCGGAGTTCGATTCACTTTCTCGAAAGTACTTTTATCTCGCGCTTAAAGACTGCGAATGTCATTCGGCGAACGGCGCACTTGGCAAAAGAGTGAATTTCCTTATTATTAAATCGCATTTCTGTCGACTTTATTCCGCGAAAACTTGTTTTTTTTTTAGGCTTTTAGTCTCTGAAAGCATAGAAAAACCGGTTTTGCTGAAAGATCCAAAATTTTAGCTGGATACAGATCAGAAAAGTAATTTTGTTGAACCGTCAAGATAATTATGTAGAACGCTCAAACCAGTTGCTAGAACATCAAAATTTTTCGCAGCATTGTTCATTGCTTTTAAAGTTCTAATAAAATTATTTTGATGGTCCAACAAATTCATTTTCTGATCTATATCTAAATTTTAGATCCTTCAGCAAAATCGTTTTTCCCGCGTGTTATTGATCGTACAAGATTTCGCGGGGAATGACATAGATTGTTAATGTTTACAACTGTGCACCGCGATTGTAATATAAGGCTTTTTCATAAAATATAAGGCGCAAAGTAAGAAGCGTTTTCCACATTGCTTCAGTTTTCCAGTTCTTTCTAGTCTCTAAAAAAAAAAAGAATGTGCAATTTTGTGAATACGACGAGAGAGAGAGTGAAGCACAGAGATTCTCGACGCGCCTTCTTGAAGAATATTTAGAGAAGTTTCACGAGTAACACCTTGCTAACTGCGAGTACTTGCTCGTTGGCTCGCCGCAATCTGCGATTATATACGCTGCTGTACATAGAATATAACGCGGCGTCCTCTTTCTGCGCGAGTTTTCGTGGGAGAAGAGCGTAAATATGCCTCTCTCTCTCGAGAGAGAGAGGATATGGGCGAGCGTCAGATGGGAAAGTTGGAAAAGAAGCGGAAGAAAATTACGCCGGGCGTGAAATTTTGCCGGAGGGGGCTGCATCACGAAAACCATAAACTAAATAGGATCGTACGATCTTCTCGGGAAACAAGGCTCTTTTAAAAATATTTCTGCGTTTATCGCGAGAAGATAATTGGAAAAGTTGGTCGTACGGCTTTTGTACGGCTTCATATAAAAGGTACGCAGAACGATTTATAGCAATTATGCGCAATGAGTGTTCCCGCGTTATGAATTTATGCCGCGGGAAAAATACTTTATCCCATGAATATTTATTCGGCGACGTCGTATATATTCGGAATGTATAACAAAATGAAAAACTCGCATTGAGATTCTTTCGAGGCGGACTTGTCGTTAATCGAAAAATCGTTAATGAACGTTCTTTATCCGCTCCTAATCTCGCGTGATTAATTCTCGGACGGACTTTGCATAATTTATCGCATCGATTTGTAGAAGGGGAGAGCTTTCTTGCTCCCTCGCGTGAGGTATTATGTCGCTTCGAGTCTTATAAATGCCCAAACGTAAACGCGCGATCGTAAAAGTTGGAGCAACGTCGTTACTTTTGTTCGGCTACACCACGACCACGTTCGCGGATATCAAATCACGGACTATTTCAATTTGTAAGTTTGCGGAGAGGAGGCAAAATCGCTGTAACTTTGCTATACCCATCCGGAAAACTTTATTTCTTCCCGTTTCTAGTCCGCCGCGCGAAACTCGAAAACTCATTTTCCGACCCAGGGAGGCGCGATGAACAGCCTTCCGTGCTCTTTCAGCCGGACGAGAGATCTTTTGCCGGCTTGTAAGTGACTTTGTTTATTAACTCGACGCACTCCCGAATTTCTCGCGCGGCCATCATCCGAGGAATGTGAAATATGCTCGCTACAACAATACGGTGCAAAGTATGTGTCGGCATCGAGCCGAGAGAAAAGTGATTTATTTTGTGCAACGCTGTAATACCTTGGATGTCGACATATTATGGCAAACGTTCATAATTTTGAGGAAAATAACGCATACAAAGCTTTATTATGCAATACCTTAAAATTGTCTTTTCTCAAAATTATATTCTCTAAATAGGAATCAGTGTATTATTCACTGAAAAACAGTACTGTATCACTGATTGATATAGTTATAAATATAGCACTGAAATGAGTGAAATTTCACTGATTTCGATTTAGAGAGTACGTTTATTTTTCAAAATTATCAGCCTTTGTTTACGATACAGAAAAGATTTTGCTGAGGAATCTAAAATTTTTGGATACAGATCTGAAAATAATTTTGTTGGAACCTTAAAAATAATGAGCAATGCTGCAAAAAATGTTGATATTCTAACAACTAATTTGAATATTTTACATAATTATTTTGACAGTTCAACAAAATTACTTTTCTGATCTATATCCAGCTAAAATTTCAGATTTTTCAGCAAAATTGTTCTTTCCGTGTACGCAAACTAAAACTTATGGCGTACGAATCCCTGATGAATTTTTTATCAATTTTTCCGCTTGCGACTCGATAATGCGTGAAAATTTCAATCTTAAATGTAAATGTTTACGCAGAGAGGGAAATACTTCTAAAAGTTACAAGATACTTCAGTGCTACCGCAGTAGCTTCGATTTCCGACGACTGAGGAAATCGAGTTACGCTTTGATCTGTGACGTACATGTAGGCGTTGCAGGTGTTGAACGTACCGATGCAAATAATAAATAAATACCGGATCGTGTATGTATAAAATGCATGAGGAGCAATGGGTGTGTTGGGCGCTGATGATCTAAACTCATATGAGATGGTTCCCCAGAAGTAGGTCGAGAAATTGCAAAGCACAATTCTTTTATACAACGCTCCGTTTTCGAAAATTTCAACGTTAAAGATTAGAAGATTGTATTTTTACGCTCTAGAAATCTTTAATAAAGCTTTTTTGCAGTTAACCATCCTCGTTTCAACGCCGTGTATCAAAATCGTACAGATAAGAAAATACAACGTTGCGTAAAAAGAAGAACGAAAAATAATAGTCTTAAAAAAAAATACTTTATTATATATATATATATATATATATAATTTATATGTAATTATAATATATAATGACTTATATAACATATAATATAATAACTAATATGTAATAACTTAATATGTAATAACTTATATATAATTGTTAAAAATTTTTCTTTATACGCTAAGAGAATATTAACAAATGTTTCGACTTATATCAGGTCATCTTCAGTGTAAAATTACAACATAAATAAACAATTACAAGATCAGTTACATAAAAATTTACAAAGTTATTATGAAATAAAACCCGTTATTGTCGCAAATTATTAAAAAATAAACGCAGAAAACATTTTTTTAACTTCAGTAATACGCATTAAAGTGATGCATTTTCCCATCTTGACGTTGAACGGAAGAAACAATGAATTGAAAATTTAGAGCAGATTGTACAAACTTGATATTTTTTGAAAATCGCTGATAAACGAGTATCTCCTTGAGGTAAAGGAATATTGTTGAAATTTGCTTGAGAAGAGACAGACAAATAGATTCGAATGAACAAAATTAATAACGATTAATTAGTTTTTGCAGCTGAAAATCAAATGAGAGAACAATTCAGATGACAGAATTATTAGCGATGAAACAGTTTTGCGGATTGATAAAACGGATTGAATAAAATCTTACTATTCGATCTATGAGTCGAAAGGTTTGTTAACATTCTCTTAGCGTATAAAGAAAAATTTTTAACAATTATATCTAGCTTGTGCACGTAATCTTTCTTTTATCTTTGATTTTTAATTATTTGTGCCTATATATACTTATTCTTTTATATATAATTTTTAAAAATATACATTATTTTAATTTTTAAAAGCTGTTAGAATATGATCGTTGAAAAATATCCAAGCTCGAAAAAATAAAGAAGATATCAATCTTTCTAGTCTCTAATTCTAAACATCTTGATATAAACCTCGTAAAAAAAAAATCTGTGCTGCTTATTCCGACACGAGGATTTACTCTGTACATCGTTTATCGTTATCGCCGTTATATTGGCACATTTTTCGATGCCGCCTGACCGAGACTTTTTCTATTTTGTCGTGAGGATCTTCGCGCGATGGAATTGGCTACCGCAAGTAGCGGTTCTCGTGCCACTGTAAATTTTTCAACACCACCGAGGGGAATCCTTTCGCTCGCGCGGGTCGTATAACTCTTTAATGTTCTCCAACGAGCCGTGCTGTCGCTCCTTCTGGAGCGGACAAGCGCATCCGTCGTTCCGCTTCAGAAGGGCCCCGCTTTGTCTTGCCGTTTTGTAAAAGTGAATGGCATCCCTTTGGGCCAGTCCTTTCCGGTGTGTCGCTGAAGGGTTCCCTCGTTATGAACACGCTATTTTGCCCAGCTGCATATTGCGATACGCGAATTTCGTGACCGGATAATTACGGTTGTATATAATCAAGGGTTTGTTTTAAATTTTAAACAAGTCTTTGTTCATTATTGTAAAAATTTGTACGTACAGGTATGAGGTTTGTAAATTAAGTTGGAATTCGAACGGATGGAAGAAATGCTATTTTCTTGATAGAATAAAAGATATTTTCGCGATAATGTTTTGCTACAATTTATACTTTATTGATAAATTAGATTAATGTTAAAATATTTTAAATTAATACGAGAGAATTTTTTAAAGATTCTAGATACATTAGATACGACATATCATAAACAATATTTATAGTGTCTTTTACTATCGCAGCAGTATTAGAAATTCCACGGGTTGATGATTATAATAAGTTTCGTCGCTGACATCATCCGACGCGAACATCAGAGTGTACTCTACCGTGCACCGCGTAGAAGAACGTTGACGTTGGTGGAATCGGAAATCGAGTTCGGCGTATCGTAACATGCCAAAAGGACGTTGATTTCCGGCATCAGTGAAGCAATGCACGGTCCGCGTGATGGTATTAGATCGGCGAAAAAGCTGGACGAATTTATCAGGAATCACTCGCGGGGTTTCAATCAGATATTTGCCAACCTCGCGCCAGATATTTACAATCGAGTCCTTACGACAGTTGTGCAACAACACGGCACGGTTTCTTTCTACTTTGTTGTCCAACCTCGGCGACTCACGAGTCGCGAAAAGAGAGGACAAGAACAAGAGCGAGCGAGGGGGGTGTGAGTCAGGGATGAAAGTGGGATGGAAAGAGAGAGAGAGATAGAGGGGAGGAAGAGAGGGAGAGAAAGAGATTCGTTATTGATTCGAACTCGACACAGCTTGGGTACAGTCGTAGCAGACCGTCGTCGTCCTCGTCGTCGTCAATGTGTTTCACCGGTACTTAGAGGCTGTCGGCAGGCACAGACGCAAAGCGCTCAGTGTAGCCCAGTGTAGCCAGACTAGAATCGCGACCGATGACGAGGACGGAATGACCCCGATACGTTATCGACGTATAATCTCGAGAAATGTGAGCGAGCCGCGCATTCATACTGGAAACGTGCCCGCTTGTTAAGATGCACGAGAGTTTGATGAGGACGAATCGCTAGATTGCTTAATTGTGAAGAGTGCTTGATGCGCAAAAAAAATAAACAAGAAACAACAGATTTAGACTATAGCCTAAAAAAATACTTTAAAAATTTCTGAAAGTCTAACACTCTTGCTCGGTTTTCCATAATTCGATTGTTTTATTTTAGAAATGATGGAGGTTGATGGATTGCGCACAGGAAGTTATATAGGGTTGCGCAGATTATCTTATTTTTTTATAGGATCTTAATTGTTTATGGGATGAACATATGTTTAAATACGAGGCAGTTTTGAGGAATAAAAGTGCGATTTTTCCGGACAAAGCTGCAGTGATGAAAAATGTAGGTACTCCATACTCAGTTTCTGTTCGAAATGGCTGTTCTTTGTTCGGAAAAACCTGTTATTCAAAACTACCACGTGTTCAAAAAACTGATTTCTCTACGTGTCCGACACAAGGGCGATGCTAGAAACGTCGGTTACGTGAACAGCAGAAATTATTTCAATAAAGATCTGAAGAAAGGAAAAGAGAGATATTTCTCTCGGAAAAGAATTGTATTTCCTTTTTCGACAATATAACACTTTGCGTTCATTATCTTTTTCTCAGTCATTCGTTACTTTTCTGTTCTATAAAAGTTCAATTTGAAAGAAAGCTTTCTGTGATATTTCAATGCGGCCAATGCATAAAACACGCGTATGGGAATCGTTCGTTGCATGATCTAATGGAACTAGACGTGAGCGAATAAATTGACAAATTCTCGCGCGATCCTAATTTAATTCGACAACACGTGGATTGGAAAATTCATTTGCGTTATCGAGAAAAAGGCGGCGACATATTCGGGATAACGAAGCGCGGAGTCAAAATCCGCTGATAATAACTGCCGAAGGTGTGCATGGAAAAAAATCTACAGAGTAGACAGACTGATGACGACCCGATCGATTGTTAATTTTGATAAATGACCCGATGAGAAACAGAGTCGCTTTTAACAAGCTGCGCTATGCTTATGCAGTTTTTTTATCGCCCTCCACGCTTCGAGGATATATCGGTCGCGTTATGAAAATAACTTCTGTTCTTCGATCATCGCGTCGGAATTCATTTTAACGCGACAGCTTACGTGCATCCCTGTGCGATTGCTTCCTGTCACTATCGCAGATTTTTATGATTAGATAGAAGTTTGCAGCTCCTAAAATAAATAAACGACAAAGAAATTTGGTATTCTTGAGATAACATGAAAACGATTATTAATATAGTATCATTAAGGGTCCATTGTTGGGTTCAAAAAATTAAAAAAAAATTTGTTTTCATAAAAGTGTGTTCCCAAGTGTGTAGAATATTGTGTTAAAGTCCTAAAGTGGAACTCTGAAAAATAAAAATGTTACGAAGCATTAAAAACATTTTTAAGGAACATTTTTCGCTCTAACGGAAAAGATGGAGCAAAAATTATTGAACATATCGCTTTCAAACTTTGTACAATTGTAAAACAATAATTTTGGATTGACTAGAATTATAACGATATCTATGACAGTTTTTTTAACGCAAAAATAAGGGCAAAATTTTAGGTAAAAAATCCTACTTTTTTTTTAAATGATCGCTATTTTGTTCATTTTCATCCAAAGTCAATTACCTTAGTCTACCCAGTAGGGACACTTTTTTTTAACAAGAAAATCTTAATTGGGACTATTTCAGATGACAATTGTTACTTGGAGGTCTTCCGTTTTGACGCCATGTTCTCGTGGCAGAGGCTTTTTCGCCGGCACATTTCACAGACACCCTGTTGACAAATCGATATAAAAAAATTCTTAATTATAGACAAAAATATAATAAATACAATGTAAAAACAATGAAGTAAATATCTTGATAACTTTTTCCGAAAAAATTCACAAAAAAATCTCTTTTTCAGGTCACAAGATCCTAGAATAGACCCTTAATATATTTAATGTTGTTTAATTTGAACTATGCGGTCTGTAGCAATAATTCTCTGATATTGTCAACCTAATGTGAATTATCATTCGCGCAACTGCGGCACTTATCTCCCTTTATACGAGCCAGCGTTTCTCTATTTTCGCGATAATTACTCGTATGCTATTGATTAATCGCGTCATTACCATTGTTGTAACTAAATTGTTTAACATTGGTTTTTCAGTCGATTATCTTCTATGCGAAATTAATTACGCTGATTATTTTCTCAATTCTACAATCGGCAGCTATTGCATTTATTCTGCGTTAAGCTAATAATATTTGTTAAGCGCGTATAGTGGTCGTCGTTCCTCTTTGACTTCTCAGTACTTTTAACTCACTTTTCAACTGATTAAAATTTATTGCTGGGACAGTAATGATTTAAACTCGAAGTTTCTCCCGGAGAAAAATTTCATCTCCCGTTTTATTCAATATATTTTAATCTGTAGGAACGCGATGGAAGACCGTCTCTGTAAAAAACGTAGCTACGGATTATTCTGATAGCGCTATTCGCTCTCGAGGGGATGCTAAAAATCTATTTCTTAGTATCGACACAGATATACTCGAGTTCTCTTCTTGGGTTCTGTGAAAGTCGTCCATTTTAGGACGGAGTCTGCCAATCCGCTTTCAAAGAGAGAGATATATATATACGTACCTGAAGGGATATTTTTATGGCTTTCAACCGTAGAATCTTTCACGTTACATTCATATTTATATGGAAATGAGTCCGCGAGGACGCGGTGAGATACGACGATCGGCGTATCACGATTTAGAACTTTGGGACCGGCGTCTCACGTCGCAGCGGAAACGTCGCAGTCGACGCGGCACTTGCTGTGCCACCGCACACGGCGCCTCGCGATTCCCGCGCGCACATGCCTCCCCATCTTTGCATTGATTACTCCATTGTGGTTCGTTAATGACGTCAGGTTGCTGCAACAACAATAACCTGCGGCACGGAGCGATTCGCTCAACGTCTGCGATTAATTCCGACGGAATTGATGGCATAGCGATAATGGTCGATCGTAGGCGCGTTGCAGAGAGAGAGAGAGAGAGGAGGGGGGATTGATATAGAGATAGCAGAGATCGTGACACGGTTGCGATGGGAATACGAGATATAACGACGATATCTCATTTATCTCGATATTTCTGGCGCGAGTAATCCCGTCGCGCTCGAATGTATGCCCGAAAGGGCGAGAATCCCCGACCGGCGGGGGTGGAGGAGGGCGAATCTCCCGACGGGGAAACGTCACCCGTTTCCCTCTCGTGAAAAGTTGCTCGCGCTACACCGGCGTATCGTCCCCTGCGGCTACACTTGCCGAGAGCGAGGCGTATACGTGCAGCTTTCTCCGACGTGCGTCTCGCTCGGAGACAGAGGGGTAGCAAAAAGCGGAAACTGGTAGCAGAAAGTGCAGGAGATGGCTCGTTACGCGCTTCCACCATGCGTTTCGTGCAGAAGCGGCGAGGCGGTTTCGCTGGCGACGTTCGACACAATGTACGACGTACGCATCAAGTGCCGTATCACTCGTGCTTGCTTGCCGAGGGCGTGCGTGCGGAACGATGACGGATCGCTCGTCCGGAATATCGAGCGATCGAGTCGATAAGCGCGTCCGTCACACGTGACATCGTGTGTGTCCCAATCGGCGTCGGTCCGGCGATGAAAACAATAAAAAGAGCGACGTTAGATTCGATATCCCGTCGAGATGCCGTTTAACAGCGCGACACGCTCGCGCAACGTCAACATTTTCCCTCCGCAATAACAACGCGCCTGTAGTAATATCGATCCCCGCATTTGCCAGGCGATATAAATTACGCACGCGAGACACGAATATGATTCCTATTACGTTATTTTGCATGGCTTATTGTGTCACCTTACTTCGCAGCGGCGTCTGAAATGATCACGGAAACATTTCAGAACAGCTTTAAACTTGCTGAAGTGATTACACCGCTTATTATCAAGTTAGACACTCAAAGACGAAATTATCTTTATAAAGTCTCGAGTTGATGCAGACAACATTTTTCTAAAAAAATGACTACGCGTGGCCGTCAAAAAGGGAAGAAGAAAAAATTTCAATTTTCCTGCTTTAATATGCTATTTTACGTTGTATTTTGCATTATATTTCGGATGAGCTAAATGAGAATTTTTTCCTATCTCGATTGAAAGATTGAATCTAGAAATAGTTAAAATTTTAAATGTATGTACATAATGTATAATTGTGTGTGCGCATTGTGCAAAATTGCTAATCCGAATCGTCGTTGGCGTTTGTTACATATGCAAATCGAAGGAAATTGTTATTGCGGCACCGTAGCGTTGTAACCGCTACATTTATGCGAATTTTCGGAAAGTTGAAATTTACGAACCGAACAACATTTTGTGCGTTCGTTCGCTCGTTCGCTTTTAGCACGGTGGTGCGTACACGTGTTCATCGCGAATACTCTGCATCGAATTTAATACCTCATCGCGTATTTATGAAAATGGCGCCACGGACGGTGCATAATACAACGATTTGAGTTTAATTAATGAATTGACATCCGTTCGCGAATTTGCGGTGGAAATCCACAAATTGCATCTGACATGAAATTATTTCGCGCAAGTGCGCAACAATGGCAACGTTAAAGCGAATGAATGAATGAACTCGCGATGATTTCTGTCTGATCAATTACCATTGAGGACCCATAAATATATTTTTTCTTTCATCGATCATCACGAACAAAATTCTTCTCGAAATATAAATGTTACACCGATTGCAGATATAAATGCAGATATAAATTAATAAAATTGCAATGACTCATTAAAAATTTTGCGTGGAAATTCGTGAAATAATTAAATGCTTCTGTACATATTTAAATCCAACGCCTGGTTGCGCGCTAAATAATATAACTGTAAAACAATAAATTATTATTGTAACAAAACAATTCAAAGAACAATTTTGCTGAAAGATCTAAAATTTTAGCTGGATACAGATCGGAAAAATAATTTTATTGGACTATCAAAATAATTATGTAGAAAATCAGTTGCTAGAATATCAAAATTTTTTGCAGCATTGCTCATTATTTTTGAAGTTCCAACAAAATTATTTTGATGGTCCAACAAAATTATTTTCTGACCTACATCCAATAAAATTTTTAATCCCCCAGCAAAATTGTTCTTTTTGTAAAATATTGTATTTCGACGGAATTGTACGGTAGAGATCTTGTTAGTACATTAATTTAAATTGAGCTTCTCATCTAGACAGTGTCGGATCTCTTCATCGGAATTTTTCAAAAATTTGTAGAATAAACACGCTCTTTATATAGAACCGTATAACGTAACGTAGCAGACTTTTTAATTTCCCGTTCGCTGGGAACGATCGTGAGAAGCAGCATCTGCCAGATAAAAACGTTTGGAAAAATTTTAACATTATTTTATATTGCATATTCGGCTCGCTTTACACGGGATGAGACGTTGTTGGACCGATGCGAAACATTGTGATTCTGATGTATCGGGGCGGAAATTACATCGGCGTCGTATTATTTTATAGCGAGTTATTATTTCATTTGCAAAATGAAAATTGCAAACGCGTCTCCATTTTCTAATAACAACGGTCTGTAATTTTGTGACGATCGCGCTGTTTATTCTCGCGTGTGCGTGGGACAGCCGGCTGCTGACCGACCGACCGCATAAATATTCCTATAAGCAGGTGAATTGTGCTCGTCGGGAAAATCTGTACTCTCCATGAATTATATGATGCGGTCGCGGTGAATCGCTCACCACACTCGAAAGATAAAATATTCAGCTTTGATATGGAAACGCGTTATTACCATAACGTCGTCGCGCGATTCGATTCCGTTTCCTGCTTTAATCAGCGCGATAAATCTAAATACGCTTCGACGAGTCAAACTCGTTCCAGGTCACAGGCGCAGATATGCGGCGCACATATATTTCTGTATAACTTTTCGTAATTCCGCGAAAATGTAATAATAATAATTACAAAGAATTACGTGGAGGTCTCGCAAAAATTTCCAGAATTTTTAGCGAAAATCAAAATTGGCATTTTATGCACTTACGTAAAAAAAAAAAAAGCTATTGACCTACAAACTTGTTATACAGTATTTCGTCACGCAAAAGCTTTTGCTGAAGCAAATAGCGATGTTAAAATAAAAGTGATTACTCAATCTCGCTTGAGTTTGAATAATAAAACGATCGAAACATTTTGGATTCTTCCGAGATATCAGTTGAAGAATTTAACGTGACACCAGAGAAGATTGTCATTGACAAATTGTTGTTTGCTTCCAATATTGACGCACTGTTGGCAATATGCCCGTTGTCGGTCTTTTATCTGGGGACGCATCACTTTTCTCCGACGCACGCCGGATTTTATGTTCATTCGGAGACTTTTTGTTCCGATGCATCGCGCAAAATTGTTTAATATCAATCACATTTTTAAAAAATTATTTTCATTTGAAGAAATTAATTGAAAGGATTGAAAATCGATCTGCCGTCATATCTCTCTATTATTCTTTTCAACTCTGTATTTGTGTAATTGTTTATTTTCCAACCACTCTCGTCAACGATCAAAAGTTTTCAATGCTCGTTTTCACATAAATTGGCATCTATAAAACGTCATGCGTCCTAACCGTTTACCTTCTGCAAATAATTGAAAATGCAGCAAATAAATTCGCGTAGTTAATTAATTTAATGTTTAATATCGAAAATATTCCCTTTTCACATTTTCGCTAGGGAGAGATCGACTTTAAATTTATCAAAGAATTTGTTATTTAAATTTGATCGGTGGAACTGGAACGTCCCATAAAAAAAACGCGCGTGTAAGAAACAAGCGAATGAAAGCGAGTGTTGAGACTTGGAGAGAAAAAGCTTGTTCTTTAATTCGCATTCCTAAAGTGAGTGGACAAAGATTATAAGCGCCGTGTCACATACTTTGAGGTTTTGAAATGGATGAGGAGGCACTTTCGTGGATTAAGGATAGTTTGCACGGGAGCAGCAAAATAAACGTTGGAGCACGCGGTGTCACTTCAAATCGCAATAAATGATGGATCGCTCCCGTCCACGATATCGGCGCGCCGAGGACGAGCTCGAGAAGCTCATTATTCTTGTCGTAATCTCGACCGCTTCCTCTCGCAACACGGACAATTTACACGGCCGTCCCTTTTTTTTTTTTTCTTTCTTCGGCTTCGCGCGACATTTGAGCGCGAATTCAAATGATATAGGTCACCGTATTATCCGATCTCCGTGCCTCCGTGCCCGGATTACTCACCGGAGACTCGCCCGTTTTGTTTCAGGATGCATACGGCGTGGCCTTTAATTGGATTAATTACACCTGGTTTTGCGCGTTTATTCAACTTCTCGTCATCCTCCGCAAACATTTCTGTTTTCTTTTTTTTTTTTAATTATTTTTTACAAAGCGTCGGCGGTTTTTCATTAATTTTTTTTCTTCCTCCGCCATATGTGCGTGATATGTGTGTTTGCTCATCCAAATGGTTGGTTACGCAAGGGTTTCGTTTCTTTTTGTTTCCGAAACTGATGATTGAGGACCAATATTTTCTGTTTAGAAAATCTGTTGTAATTATTTTTAACTGTACTCGTTAAAAATACACGTAAAAAAAAAGAAATAAAATGAGACAATATTGTGACGGAATAAAATCAGCTTGCCGTTCATCGCTGGAAACCCCTTCGATTCATTAAATTGAACATCGATTAATCTAAATGAGCCTTGTCTCTCATTCGACGCTTATACGGTGAATTATAGAGATTAGACGAAGTACCCTCGTCAAGCAACTTGGCTCGGAGCTTTGATCATGTCGGATAATATCGCGACGACAATATATGTACGTTAAAGGCCACATAGGCTACAGAGGTATATATGAAGTAACCTAAACCCATAATGAGATAATGCTCTTGATGTACGTAATACGTTTCACGCGTGAGAGAGGAGGTTTTGAAGCAGGCGCTAATGGCAGGATCACGTTGCGCGTTCCTTTAACCGAGCTGTATCAAAAAGAAATTCGAATCTTAATTAGCGTTTCGTACCGTTTTCTGACCGATGATTCTTTCGGAAACAGCGAATGATTCGGCAACGGGTCAATTTATCTGGCCAACAGTGAATGACTTGGCAACGGATTAATTTATGTAGCGAGATAATAGCCTCAGCGTCTCAGTTACTCGAGTTAGGATTTACTTATCTCAGCCCGCGCGAGTTTGAGTTAATACAACTTCATCGGGATATCGGGGATGAGCGTCTGTATCCATTATGGACTCCCCGATTAACCGACATCCTGCTGCGGTAAGTGCGAAATTATTCGATCGTGTCCGCTCGAAGTACCTGCGTGGGCGAGGTCGATCGTATTTTTAGTTGCTATTTTTAGTACGCACCTTGCGCCCTGGTAAGTAGCGCAGAAGCGTTAGATGGAATTTGCAATTCTGGGAAACAGTTTTTAAATAATAATTTCAACGACGAGGGTGTGGTTTGTCGCTAGTAGAATTGCGAAATATTTACTGTGGATTTATTTAGCGAAGCACTGTGCACCTGCGCACTGAGCGCATCTTAGAGTTGTGTAAATAATTCTTACGCTTACTTTGCAGTTCCTTTCCAATGGCTTGATTCTCTAAATTTTTTTCGAGATAAAGATTAAGGCGCGCGCCTGTTTGATGTGCGACAATTTTTGCTAATCGCAAACCAGAAGTTTTTGCATGCTGAAGAGTTTTGCTACACTTTCTCGGATTCGACCCCGTCGAATCGCTGAACCTGCTATCGTGCGTTCGTTTCACTTGCAGCGACGGCTTCCAACGGCACGAAACTTTTTCGGCGTCGCACAAAAGAGAGGGAAAGGAAGATTAACCTAGTGACTGGACCGACACTGTGTAAGCCCTATGCGTCAATCCACCACAAAAACCTCCGGCTTATCCACCCTGGCTTACCCACTAATTCGGAGTACACAACCTGTCAGTGAGAGAAAAAGATGGGAATTCTTCGATGGTTTCTCCCGTGTATCTGTGTTTCATCCAATACAGGAACTTATTTGTACATACTTTTGCGCGGCGCGAGAGAATCCCGCGAAATATTGAGTCGCTTATCGGATATCGCGAGTCTATCGACTTCATCGATTGTTTGTTCTGCCATTGGCCAAGAGCAGTACAAACGACAAATGTTGCGCATAAAACCAGATACACGTAACGTTGCTTTTTCCGAAAAGCCGATTTCATTCACGTAGCTTGAGTAGTTGAATAGACGCGCGATTCACTTTTTCGGAAAAAACAATTTCGCATACATATGTCGATCAATCATCTCCGGGTTATGTACTTTGTGTTTATCACATCATTTCTCGCATCGCCATCTCTTCCTCACCCCTGATCCAATTGCAGTTATCCCAGAATAACGGAATAAAAAAATAACGGAGCGTCTGCGTGACACGAAGCCAGGAATCGGATCGGAATTCGGAGCAGATCCGCTGTGTTCGAATCCGAGATACAGTGTCATGAGAGGGAGATTTTTCACAGAGATACGCGAACCACTCTCGTTCGCGAGTCTGCGGATTGTTACAAGGGCGCACGCACGTCGTGCGATATCCCGGCGCGGTGAGAAATTGCGACGTATTTGACTTGCAAACGAGGATCGCGGTTTCGTCTTAAGTTTCGTGACGCGATTATATATCTTGATACGTTCTAAAAGTTTCAGCGACGATAGCCCGGGGAGCCGACGTCTGAATTCGACGAGACGTCTCTCGCCGGCATTACTGAAAACAATGGGGGCGGAAGTTTTCTGCCTCCGTTGTCCTAAGTGGCGAGAGTCGCTATATGGTAGGACAACATACTCGAATCGATAAGTGCGCGCCATGGTTTATATATGTATGTATATATATATTGTGTGTGTGTGTGTGTGTGTGTGTGTGTGTGTGTGTGTGTGTGTGTGTGTGTGTGT
>JANQDE010000029.1:1596678-1613769 GCA_037157785.1 Cephalotes varians
AAAGTTTTTTTTGTACATGTTTATACATATATACGTATGTACATACATGTGTGCGTGTGCGTGTGTGTGTGTATATATGTATATGTGTATGTGTGTGTGTGTGTGTGTGTGTGTGTGTGTGTGTGTGTGTGTGTGTGTGTACATATGTATATGTATGCCGAAGGGGATACGCGGTTAAACGAAAGACGGATCTAGGATCTCCTTTGTGCAGAACATTCGCTTAATTTTTGTCGCCCCGGGGCGCACTTTTTACGAATTTTTGCGCAGCAACTTCGTTCTTTTTTACGTCTCGTTATCCGACACATCGTATAATGAGAGCATCATAACATTAAAAAATGTGCAAAAGAGAGAGAGAGACTTTTTATTTTCTACGCGTATTATATGTTCGTACGTATATTTTAGCTGAAGGATATTTTGCTTATGTTCGTTATTGTATTAAAAAGTTAAAAGATTATTAATTAATTATCGAGTAAAAGAGTTTTTTTTTTTACCGTTATTACGGTAATCTGCCAGATTTTTTCTTACAGATTGCTCCGTTGCATTATGGAGCTTAATTACTCACCAAACACGATCCACTTCGTTCCGGTTTCATGTTTACAGTCCGGTTGCATTCGGCAATTAGCGATGGTCACCGGCTAATAACATTTGCGAGATTCAAATCAAAACGCGCTCGGCTTTGAAGCGTTTGAACACACTTTACAAACGGTGTATAATCAAGGGTTCCGAAATAATCGCTCGGTCAGATTAATTAACTTTTCGGAGAGGCGGACAACATTTGAATTGAGGCCAGTCTAATGGATTGTCGACCCTTGATGCCGGTTTGAACATATCTCAAATTATCTTTGCGTCCTACACGGCTACGTGCTCCAATAGACAGAGATAGTATCGATCAAGCGCTTTACAAGTGCTTGCAAGCAGATCGGGCAGTCTGCGGAATAAATAACTCGCGATGCGCCGGAATCACTAACTGCAATCAGTGCAGAGTCGCACAAAACAACTACCGTTTTTCCCTTCTCAAGGGCCTTCTCGAATAATGAAGAGATGCAGAGAAGGCTCCTCTGATGAAAAAAAAAAAAAAAACGACTTTTTTCCGCCTAATGAAAATATTCGCGCGCGATCATTGGAGAAGATTACAAAGAAAAAAATAGCGGGGAATTCCCTTTCCAGCGCGCAGCTGTTGTTTGTCGGTATCGTTTACGCGGAGCATAAATTACGTCTCCGAGCTAGTTACGTAATTATCTTGTAGCACTTGCAGTTCCCGCAGAATTTACGTGGGCGATTTTGCATAATGGCCGCGTTTCGTACAAAGTGTGAGCGCGAGCTGTTCCCTAACAGTTTGGAAATTCGGCGGAAAGTTTAGTGTGCCAGTCAGTCGTATAACTATATCACAGTACGGAACAATGGATAGTTGGAGCATCGCGCGTCGGATCTTAAATTTTCTCCCTCGAACCCGATCAGAGTGCGGCATAAAACTCGGGCGAACAATTCAAAAAAAGTGTCTTTGTTACATGCAACGTTTCGTTCAACTCGCAAGAGAGAAAGAGAGAAAGAAAGGAAAAGGGGAAATCCGCAAGAGAAGAGAAATCCGTTTGTTGAGCGCTAAGCCGAAGAGCTAAGAGCACGGCTCTTACATTTCATGTCGGTGTTTCGGTTTTACGGGATTCGGGCGGGAAAGCGCTAAAAATGCGCGATAAATGGAGGCAGAAGCGTGGGAGGAACGAGTCGCGCATGGAGTCGCGTTTTTTTTTATTTTACGACAGTACATCCGGTCGCTCGCTTCTCATGTATGCTAAAAGATGGCTTTGAAACTCCGTCCCTTCTCGCCGTGTGTTTTCCTACGTCGACGGACGTCACGGTCCACCCTCGCGACCCTTACACGCTACCCACCCTCGTATACACTTTGAAGCTGCGGGAGTAATCTGAGAGCTCGGTACACACGGGCTCTCGCGCAGGATACGCCTCATTCATAATTTACAGGGCGCTGAAATACGCCGCCGTTCCTAGGCGCTTCTGCGCGTCGCGGTCGCGCTGGTCCGTTCGCGTCTATCTCACCGTTGTCTACGTGCTGCATTAATTCGATTGCTCTTATATATTTCGCTTTTACCTTACACCTTGCGCGCTGCGAGCAAAATTTTTATCAGAGACATTATTATCTCTCACGGTGACCTACCTTTCCACCTTTCTTTTTCGAAGTTTGCGAAGTACAAAGCACGATTATATCAATGGCGTTTTTTATTTCCGTTGCTATTTCTCTGCTATCCTCCTGTTCCAATGGGTTTACGTGCATCGAGTTTATCATTGGTATCTCTATTTCACGAATTTTGTTACATGTTTTTGTACTGCACAGCGAACTTCCATAAATCGTTTTCATCATAATTATTTTATTCTTCAAATATTTATTATTTCGAGATTCCTGCAAATGATCGATTTACATTTTGTTTTTGTAGCAGTTTTTTATTTTTTTATTTTATTTTATCTGTATAGTTGTGTTTTTTATACAGTGATTGCGTTTCGTTTTGTTTACAGTTTTGAAGATTCTGTTTCTTTCTCTCTTTAAAATTTTTCTATAATTATATATTTTTCTATAATTATATGTTACATCTTTCTAGAATTTATAATTTTCTATAATCATTTTTCTATAATTTATTATTATAAATTCACACATACACAGAAGCGATTTAATTCAAAATAAATTTCTTTCAGAAACATGTCAATACCGTTTCTTGCTTATATTTGCACAAGTAATATTGTCTCACGCTAGATATGGAAAGAACGTTCGTTACATTGTTTCATAATAATACGCAAGATGAGTAGCCAAGTGATCAATAAATGTACAAAGGAATAAAATACAAAACGAATAATACGTTTGGTGTCACTGGTCTTAGATAATCTCTTAGGAATCGTCGTTTTTGTCCGCAAAAACATCTTTGTTTTGTCCGTGATGACGCAGTTCTGTAAGATTTGTCATGTCACTACGGATACGTTCTTGTCGGATCCCCGGATCTCGTCAGACGCGTGTTTGAACCGCAGAAAATCGAGACATAGATTACCGTGACCGAAGCGACCTGCCAGTATCATTAGCGACAGCGTAGGCATTGAAATTCAGTTTGACGGAAATTGGATAACGTGACCACCGTCGTGCCATTAAATGCCGGATCGCGGTGTGTTGCTTTGCGTGCTATGCCAAATGTCGCGGAGAATGCCCCACTCGATAAACTACGGCGACGTGGAAGCGGTAACCGACGTAATGATGTTTCCGATAACGTTACCATCATGAGAGATCCTTACCGGAATTTTGATGCCCCGAAATTCTCGCTGCGCGTGATTTTTCAGATATTTTTATGTTTCTGACGATGAGGGATAAAATATCAATTTATTAATAATTTTGTTTTGACATTACCCTCAACAGATCGAAAGATCGTTCTAAACAATTTTTTAGCTCGAGTATAGTCGACTATCTTGTCACTTAAGTCCATTTACTTGAGAAATTTTATTTTTATCGTATCAACACGAACGGCTAGAGAACAGAACGTTTTGTTATTTTCGTGGCGTATCGCTCGGAGAATTTGTACTTCAGCTTTAAGGCAACCGAAAGGTAGAATATCCGTTTACGCTTCTAAAATTAAATCGGGCATGTGCTTTTTATTTCCCATCCGAGAATTGCCTCCCATTCAGGCAGCTATCGCGCTTCTTATTTCCAGTGTATCCGTGACATAAAAGAAAGGACGTTCTGGTGCGCTTCATAAACCCTCAAGCAGGTTTTAATTACGCGGAAGTTACGGGATCCTTGGCGAGCGAGCAGTTACTTCGTCCGTCCAAGAAACGCCGTCGAGAAATTTAATTAGTCAGATATTGGGTTTCGCCGCTTGTCAAAAGTCTCTTCGGACCGTCTCCGTGATTCCCTCGCTCTCTTCGCACCGCCATAATGTCGTTCGAATTTCTCGACAGATTGTGGACACTCGTACGGCCACCCAAGATTGTTCCACTTGAAGGCGATAACGCCGCTATTTTGGCGGTCTCCACGAAACGAGGGGCCACTTTCGGTACGAAATATTACGGCAATCTGTCGTATCCTTTGTTGTATCAATTTTCCTTGAAGGGGCAACTACGTCACGTATACTTATGGAACTTCCCTTTCGTTCTTCTGGAGTAACTTCTTAATAAATCTTCTTTACAATATGATTCGAATCCGCAGCGTCTCCTTACCTATCATCTACGTTCATTCTAATCTATTTTCTGTAATTTTCTGTAACATGTAAATCACGCCCTCGAAAAGGCAACTGCAAGGAATTGCACGATAAATCGAGTTAGCATCAAACGAATTATCCGATTACTGTTGCACGTCACGGAAATTTTATCGCGATGATGCGAAACGTTGATAATTTTATTAAAAATTTAATCGTCGGGAGGAAAACTGCAAAGGATTTCATGTACATTACAATATCACCGGCGCGCGTCATCTTGTATACACGACAATCAGTTTCGTACGGTGCCGGCGACGTTGCAAGTAATCCGCGTGCTCTGCATAAATACACGAGATAAGAGGATAAAACTCTGGACATCGCCTGCAGCTTCCCGTAGCATCGCGAACGGGGAGGAACACGGGATTTTGTTTAACATCAGACATCTAACTCGGGATTGGAAGTTTAACGACGCGTCCGCGTCGCGTTAAAGTCTTAAAACGAGCACGAGCTAATTACATCGTGGTCGTGACGGAACAAACGGGAGGAGATTACGGGCGCGTCGAAATTTCATAATCCTCTCCCTCTTCTTCGGACAAAAATCGTAATGATCTGATAATGCGCGGTCGACAACCACCGTCCTCCTCCCTAAAGCAATCTAATTATAACGATTCCGAGCGAGCCGCGTGTTTGCATAGCGGTTATTCATATCGCGTTATTAGATAAGTTGATTATTGATCGTCTCCTGATTATTTAGCCGACCCGATTCGAAATGCATAAAGCGAACGCGCGCACGAACGGCCAGAAATGTCAGTGGCAAACGGTATTGCCCTCCCCCGCGTAATGCGCGCGCCATTTTGTCGCCCGTCGCCTAAATGCAAAATTCACTATTCACTCAGCAGTCTGTTTTATTTGCTCTGAGACTCATCCTCACGAGTGATAATCGAGTGTCATTTTTTTTTTTCGCCTCGAATAACACATACCCGAATTAAGGCATTTTTGTTTCAGCGACGGTCGACTGTTAGAGGGAGATCAAATATTGGCGATCGATGGGCAGCCCTTAGACTCGAACATCTCCCATGAGCAGGCGATCTCGATTCTTCAGAAGGCCCGTGGTCTGGTTGAGCTAGTCGTAGCAAGAAGCGCCCAAGGTAAATTGCGTAATTACACGCTGCGAGCGGAATCCGCTTACGCCGGCAGATGAGGTCCCTCGCGTTCGATTTGCAAAGATGATGCTGCCGCGTAACGCGATTGTTGCAACCCCGAATGTAATGGATTAATTTCAAGGTATTTAGATGATCCTAAACAGAATTCTTCACGAAAAAAGAAACCTGATAATAACTACCAAATGTATTTTGTATAGTGCGTTGGTGCAATGTTTAGTATTATCAAACATAATAATAGTAACCAACCGTTTGATAATAATTACTAAATAAAATAAAATTAACATTTAATTAGTTTGAGTTTACCAGCTCAACGCTAATTTTTTCGTTATATTAATCAAACGTTTGATTGAAATTATTTCACCAAGCATTAGTATCATCTAGGCTTGATTATTATTACAAACTCCTTTTTCAGTGTGTAAATTTGTTCTTCTTTATCAAAACATATTTCTTGTAATTTTGTACTTTGCATGAAAGTAACAAACGATGCCTCTTACAAGAAAGACGCTGTCCAGGATTATTATAATACGCCCTCGGCGATGCAACATTGTCCAGCATAAATGTTTATTTTCGTTGAATTTCTCACGCCGTAGAGAGTTAAATTAGTTTCGTTAACTTTTTTTTCTGGCCCGGTTGTTGCATATGGAACAGCAAACTCGTGCTGAATTGTTTATGCGTGTACACGGTGCGAATAACGCAGTTGCTTCGTGAGAATATCACTTTACGAATGTTAACTTTTATTACTTTATTCAATAGAATTTTATAAATATGCTAATAATTTCACAAAGTTAATCGAAATTTAGTGTATTAATTCTTTCAGCATTAGTCTTGCGTATTTTCTTATTAATTAATTTCCGAAAATTTTATGTGCTGAAACCAACTCTCCCGTAAAAAAGATTAATTATTAAAAGTATTAATATTGACAGGAAAAACTCTTCACGATTAGACTTCCAGGAACTCTTTGCCGATGAATAAATCATCCTGAGTTTCTAATTTAATATCGAACTAAAAATTAAACATAACGGCAATAAAAATATCATAAACGCACTTTTTAATTATCTTCAATTATATTTTGATTGCCATTTTATGCTCGAGAAAAGTATTACAGTTTTAATCATAATTTTTTATTTTCTGTTTTGATTGTTTTGTGAAAAGTGTTCGGAAAGAGAGTTCTGGTACGAGTAACTTTTCTGAGAAGCTGCAGTTTTGCAGTTATACTCCTCATTGGAGTGCCGTCGATACGACGTAAAACACATCGTACTGGGAATGTTTAAATAACGGACGGAACGGCGTGTACTTGCTATTGACAGACGTTGGGAGCTCTTTGCCAACGGATGAATTGTCCGGTGGTTCGAGTTCGACAGCGGCCGCAGGAGCAGCGTCGTCCATCGTCGGCGGCGGCGGCGGTGCCGTTGCTGGGAACAATCAGACAAGCTCCGACAAGGATCAATCGGTGTCAGCATCGTCCACCGTCGTTACCCCGGGACCGACCCCGAAGTCAAGCCAACCGGCCAGCACCACTTCGGCGGCGACCCCGACGCCCACGAATACGCCAACACCTACACCGACCTCGACACCGGTACCTGGAGGCCTCGTTATCGAAAGGAGCCCCTCCGCCGTCAGCGACACCTCCAAGAGTGGCTCTGACATGGTGGTGAGTCTCGTCGTTCTTTTTTCTCTCCAACCTCGACCTAACCCGCGTTTCTCAGAACGCCCTTTTCTTTTTTTAGAGAGCTTCGTATGACGCGTTGTTTATAACGCCATAATTAGCGATTATCTTATAGACTTCTAACTTTGACGGCATTGACGACCCGTGTCAGCGTTGCGGGTCGAACGTAAATTACTCAACGTTCGTTTAATTAAAAATCTAACCAAAGATTTTTCGGGCATCTCAAAATATGGTAGACTGAAGTAGAAGTTATAAAAAAAAGAGAAATTTTGTCCAGCCATTTCTCGTTCATGATCAACAATTGTATCGATGTCCTTTCTTGCGATCATTTTTCATCTCAACGATTGTGCTCTTTTCCTTTTGTTCTTTCCCCTCGTTGCGCTCGAACGAAAGCTCCCCCGATCTTCCCTCTTGATAGAGACTATTTCGCTGAATATTTCTCCACGTAAAAGGATGTTCTTCATTGGCTCTTAATAAGCGCGCTCCTCTTCCTTTCTCGACGTCTTCTTATTTTATCGCGTAAGCTCATAGCCGGGCTTTCAGAACCGAGATCGCCTTATGCGGACAACCCCAGCGTCTCCCTCGGACTCGAGGGTGCTTCATCCCGAAAGAAATATTTGCGTTGGGGCCGCTCGAGTGGTGACACGCCGATAAAATCCCGATCGATAGCCCCAGCATAATTGGCCTCATTTGGACATCCTTTTCTCTTTTTTTTATCCCTTTTCTATCTTCCGCCGCGATAATAGGAACAGTGGTGCGGCTACGACGGAAATAGAATTATTGGTACAGCCTCGCCGACATCTCGAGGCAATAATCTCGCCAATAATATTTATCTTGTATATGTATCTGCGATGTCGTCGGACATTGAGAAGTGCTCCTATGAAATATTATTAATTTTCATGTTACGTTATGTAAGAGAGGATAGCCTCCAGAATCTTTCTGATCGCAGTTTCCTATTTGCTCGAGTGATATTTTTAGAAATTTAATTAGAAAATCTAATGAATAGACATATATGTCTATAAAAAGATTTTTTTTATAGTAATTTTTAGTAATTTTATTAACAAAAATATTGTTTATTTTAGCTGACAAGCAGTATTTTTAACGATACATTAAAAACATTATTAATACATGTTGTGACACGCATTCATAATTTAATAATTAATCAATAATTGAGTTAATATATAAACGTACTTAATGAATGTTCGAAAAGCAATTTTAAATAGTTAATTGATAACTTCGAAGCTATCGAGATTCCCGAGAGAGTTTTCGATTGGCGAGCATTGGTCCGTAGCCATTTTTCTTGATTCCTCGACATTCGATATAACTAGATCGAGTCGTTGTCTTTTTTTTTTTCAATCGTAGATAAATTTGGTTCGCTCTTCCCCGCTCTCACCCTCTTCCTATCTCTACCTGTCTTCGAGCGCGATAGCAGGAACAAGCGGCGGCGGACGACTGCAACGGAAATAGAATTATCGGTAAAGAGTTTCGCTGACGCCCTCCGCGGCAATGCCGGTTTTCTCTCTGCAGGCAAGGTTTGCGTGATCTTCAAAATTTATCGTCCATTACCGTAGAATCGTTTATCCCCGCGGCGATGCCATTTCAATGGAACATTTAATAGTAACAAATTGACAGTTCCCACGCTCGTATGAGATCTACGATCCTGTATGCGCTTCCCGTGCTCTCAACATTGTCCCGCAATCAATTTTATCCGACGAAAGTGGAACGGTTTTTACGAATTAACGCTTTTTCGCCGTTGCTCAAAGTTTACACACGGTACGTTGGGCGGCCGTTGAGAGCGCCCGTACATATAAAAAGAAATAACGAGAATTTAATTGGAATTTGGTACAAACCGAAGTTTCAGTTATTGAAATATCGAGTGTATGGTATCGGTATTAATTATTATTTGATAATATTGATCGTCTGCTTCATGAAAGAAAATCGCGACAATTACGGGAGATACAGGATTTGCAGGATTTATGCCCGGCGTGCGTTAGCGATTTCTAGTATTTATTAGTTCGTAAAAGACATTAAAGACTTATGACTAAGAGACTCGCAATCGAGTCTCGTCACGCGAGTTATTGTTGAAGATCGTATATATCAAAGATGACTCTATGTCAGAAAGTTCTGAAAGCATTCGATCGCGCACATCTGTCTGAACATTTATTTTCTTATTGCCATTAAGCAAATGTCATACTCGATTGATGGAAGATCGGTGATTTTCTCTCGTGACATTGAGACAAGAATAGGATTACGGACGAGGACTTCCGGCGTTGTCAATGGAACTCGACGGAAAAGCGATCGATAGTAAAACTTTATTGCTGATTACGACGTTATTGCACGCCACCGAGGCATTATTTAATACGATATATTTTTTCAATCTTTTCCTGGTAGAGATATTAAACTGTTTGGTAATACCCAATGTTTTATCGGTCGCAATAACAAAGCTGTCTACATTATTAATAGTGGTTTCTATGAAATCTATTAATGTCAAATAATATTACGTTTTAACGTGTAAACTGCAAATGTGAAACATTAGTGTCTTATTAGTGTAGTTGTGTCTTATCAATCTTGTATTTTTATGAAATATCCTTGAAAGCTTCGTGAGAAAATCTATCTAAAAATATACTTAATATGTACAATAAAAGAGATATATTTATAATAATTATACATAATAAAAAATATAAGAAATTCTCGGCATCTTAAAATTACGTGAAATAGTATTTTTAGGGAATATGTTCATGTGTACACTGTTAGAAAATTTGTGTCAAATTTAACAGATTTCACGTGTCTCAAACGGTTCACGCAAATTATTATGTTAATTTGACACAAGATGAATATGTTAGAAAGCAACACAAACATTATGTAAAAATTAATACAAAAAAATGTAATATATTTTGACATAATTTATGGAAACATTTCTTCAATAAAATTAAGATTTATACTTATAATATGTTAAAGAAAGAATTATAATATGTTAAATTAACACGAAAATTCACCTTTGATTCATTTATTTTAGAATTTATGTTTTAAAATACATTATTTTTATGTTATTTGTTCACTGACTCATAAATTATGTTATTTTTACACTAAGAAATGTTAAATATCAATTTAACACAAAGTATCCAAATAACATAATCACATTATGTTAAATTAACACTTGGCTATGTTAAAAATTCAACACAAAAATTTTAACAAGAATCGTTTTTAACACAAAATGTTTTTTACTGTGTAATTAATATTTTCGTTAACAGCATTTTTGTTGAATATTTTTATTACATTCTAAAAATATACTTGATATTTATTATAAAAGAGAATATAAAAACATATAATTTCCACACTTTGTTTTTCCATACTTTAAATATAGACATATAAATTCCACACTTCAAAATTAATAGAGGAAATCGCAAGAACTGTTTATTTAAATTAGTTTAAAATACAAAGTATATCATTGTAAAGTTAATACCGTCTCTTTGAAAAAGAATGGAAAGATTGGCAGCGTAATACATTCGGCATTAACTGCGATTGATTATCGACTCCTCCTTCCGCCTTTATAGCAAGGAAAAGTACTCTCGACGTCGCTACGTCAGAAATGGAGTTTCCAAAGAAACGGGACTTTACTACTTATCCCGAAATTAATTTCGGTCGGCGAGGAACGATTATCGGATATACGAAGTTCGGAGAATATCCCACCAGCAGTCTTTAATAATGCTAACGTGATTCGAATTCGAAGCGACGTATCTCGACCCGAACAAGTTTCCAGCTTCGCGATCCGGTAAATGCGCGTGTCCGACCGCGTGTTTAATTTTTCATCAGTGAAAATACAACCACGTACGCGACCACACACGCACACATACGCACGCGTACACGCCGCGTGCACGCGTTTGCATGGCACCCGCAATGTAAATCACTCTCGGCCTTGTCCCTCTGTCTCTCCGTCTCTCGACGCAGCTTTCGTTCCGGTCCGCGAGCGCGCCGGAAACTCTGAGATCCCAGGGAGCGTCCACGCGGCAGCCCTTGTTTGCACGGGGCCAATTACCGGATCATAAAAAATTCATCGGATTTTAACGAGCCAATAACTCCCGCGTCTCCTCGTTAATCCGGGGGACCACCGAGCGCGACCGCCATGCCGATAAAAACGCTTTAATTAAATCCCCGGCCGATTGTCTGATGCGCGTAAATTGGAACGCGGTGAGACTCGAGTCGGCAAATTTCAAAACTTTCCTCCCCGATAACAACCAACCAGCCTCGTACCACCACTTTCGACTCTTCGCATATTTCCGAGCGTCCGGAAATGAAAGGATTATCTCGCACAATAAACGGAGGGAGCGATATCGCGCACGGAATGGAGTACCTCACCAAGGGAAGCAGGGAATCTGACACAATTGAATTTCATTAATTTTTTGACAATGCCAGAGCATTTGTTCGAGGAGGTAAACGAGGATGAAAAATTGATTTGAAAATCTTGGCTACAATTCGCCGGATATTACGGGCCATTGTAACGCTCTGTAAGAGCTATCGGAAATCGGGACGTTAATATTAAGTAACTCGTTAATTGGCCGCGTGAACGATAACGAAGCAAACTCTAGAGAACCAATCAAATTTAACATTGCGGACAGAGATTAGTCGCTTCTGCTTGTTCCGTTGTTCTATTGATTTTAGGCACATTACACGAGTTATCAATTAAAGAAACATTGTAGTGGTTTACATATATTGGTTATTCAGAAACGAATTGCTTCGTTTATTATATTTATATCTAAATCTATTTTTATTCTATGTTTAGCAACTTTGCAATTGTAATTGGTTTTAATAATTTTTTAACAAATAACCATGAAGATCGTGATGGAAAGGCTTCAGGCTATTTTAGCACTTATTTAGCACTTTAGTGAAGAAATTCTATCTTAGCCACGTTAGCTTTTGTGTTGATATCGATCTGACAAACCGAATCTCTCATCATTACTAAAAATCCCAAATAACTTTGTTTGTTTCGTTAAAGTATGCCGCGGTGGGGCAGATGCTGCGCGCCATCGCTACTCTTATTTTCCGCCATCGTACTTCATTCTCATTAATTCGTTATTCGTTTTATATACAGGGTACAGTTGTTAATGTCGTTGGAATTAAAAATGCATGAGAAGTACGAAGATATATTCGCAGAGAGAGAGAGAGAGAGAGAGAGAGAGAGAGAGAGAGATTGCGTTCGCAAATTGATGATTACGGAATTTATTAAAATTTCGCTGTTAAAAGCATGTCTTAAAGATGAAATCTTGCCGCAACGTGTAATTAAATTCCCAACATGTCAGGTTGAATCTGTAAGAGAATCATATTTTTAAGATGAATTAACAATCATAATTCTAAAATGATTAAACGAACGATTATAATTAAGAAAGAGGGAAAAGATTCCTGTTTCTTACTTTTCATATTTTCTTCCATTAACGGATTCGTTTTGTTTAACCGCAGTATAAATTTCGTGAATACGTGGGATCTTCTGGGAGTTGGTTTCCATTATGTCACCCCAGCATTCCGGGGAGGCAGGCATTCGATAATATTATTAAAGTTTCATAACGTAGGGCAGGACTTTAAGATATTTTCATTCGCAGTTGAATACGGAATGGGCTCAAGTTGAAGTGATAAATCTCATCAACGATGGCAGCGGTCTTGGATTCGGCATCATCGGCGGACGTAGCACCGGCGTCGTCGTCAAAACCATTCTTCCAGGAGGCGTTGCCGATCGCGTAAGCAAACCGAAAGCCAATATTCTTTTTCGTTGGAAGCATTTCTTTTTTGTAGAGGCTAATTAATTTCGAAAGTATTTTCAGCGACATTTACGATGTAATAATTGCCCGTAATTATAAATTTCCGTGCACGGAAAGAATGATTTTGCTGAAATATCTAAAAATTTAGCTAGACATAGAACTTAAAATAATTGTAATGAAACTATCGAAATAATTATGTAAAATGTTCAAATAGTTAGCTAGAAAAACAAGAAGTGTTTAAATGATTCCTAGAATATCAAAATTTTTTGCAGCGATGCTCGTGCTTGAGTTTGCTACATAATTATTTTAATGATCTCTAACAAAATTATTTTCAAATCTGTATCTAGCTAAATTTTTAAATATTTCAGCAAAATCGTTCTTTCCGTGCACATGCGATATTATTAATATGAATTATATTGTCTTCTTGATAATTCGTTGCATTTTACTTTTATCGTGGACTTGACTCTTAACAAATAAATCTCGTCGTTAATCATAGGTTTAACTTCTGATAAGTTGCTCACTTAATCATACGATCGCGTCGCGTGCGCCACACTCTTCTTCTTCCTCAAACTTTCGCGCTCTATTATAACTCACACGTGGGAGGTCTGTAAAGACTCGATTACAGTAATAAGACTATATCTGCTGGAGATAAATTCGATTTTTACATGAAACGCGCATCATCCCGAGCTGCTTGGAAACAGACGAGGAAATGAGAAGCGCGATGGCGAAAATGATCCGGGACGTCAACATTTGCCCTCCGGACAACATTCGCGGAAATTAAACGCTTCTCCTCGCATTGTGTGCCCGCAGGATAATCGACTCCAGAGCGGGGATCACATATTGCAGATCGGCGATGTCAATCTCCGTGGGATGGGAAGCGAACAAGTTGCCGCGGTTTTACGGCAATCGGGCACCCACGTGCGACTGGTCGTCGCGCGACCTGTGGAGCCAACTTCTCCCGATTATCAGGTAACTTCACTTCCGCGATTTCTCGTTTGCGATCGCGATTAATTACCGCCTTGCCCTTTATCCGTTCCGAGTATCCGAGAGGGCAAATGTAGGTTGTGAGGTAGCTTCAATAATCCACTAATTACATTGCCTCTAATGAGCTCTCACTTGTTTGCTACCTTTTTCCTTGAATATAATTCAGAAATACAATTAACTGCACATCGAAACCCATTAAAATTGAAAAACGTAGAATTTTATCTGATTTTTATTTATTTAGGAAAATAAAAAGTAGAACCAATTGAAGTATTCATAGACGACCGGAATAATTGTGACAGTAGTGTGTCATGGTGTAGCAAGCATCCTAAATGCTAGGAGTGAGAACGAAGAATATTTGAATCCCGGGCGTTAATTTTCCGCCGGTTCCTACAGTTGGTGTCAGAAATGGGGGGATCGCGCCTACAAAGTTGGGGATCCCTCCGGGATTCGGCAAGGAACCGGAAGTTTTATTTCAAAAGACTCTTTTCAGAAGTTTCGAAAGTATGCGACGAAGATGTCCGAACTTAACCTGGTGTCAGAAGTGAGATCGCGTTTATTACATCTGTTTTAAATTTCAATATACGACAAATTGTTATTTTTTCGAAAAGCAGATGAAATCTTTTTTTGCTTCGCAATTTATTTTGCACTTACTATTCGCTGACAATTTCTAATGCGCTCTTACAACAAGCGCTGCAGTTTTTTTTTCCATAAGAATCGTATAATCCCGTTCGCAGAAGAAACGAGGATAAATGATTTAAAACTCGATCCATTTGTCGCGCAAATTAGAACGCGAGACGTGTTCCGCGTTCCGCAAAGGTACGTATTTAAAGTAGCCGAGTTAGGTGCGCGATGCGAGCCATTGGATTCCAATGCGAGGGCTCAGGATGTGTCCGGTCTGGAGATTGATGGTAGGGAGTATCCACGTACATCACTGTCGAGGTTTCCTTATTGACTATCGGCCGGGCTAAACCTTCACGCATGAAATTCCGACAAACTGCGAGCCATTAAGACGATATATTACCGATCTGTCGATTGCAACGCGATATCGCCGAATCCACATCCGCAATTCCACTGTAACTCTCGGAGCGGTGGGGTGTTGATCGCGAAGAGGAGGTTCGACGGGAACTTCAACGGGCATCGCAATTCGCGAAACAATTATACGAGTCGCGGTGACGGAGGATCGACTTCGTAATTCGGGGATTATGAATAATGCACGAGGCATTTCACGAGGTGTTGGGAGTTCGGTTGTGGAGAAGAACGTGCTCCGGAATTTCTCATACGCTCGAAATCGCGAAAGATGGAAATTACTTCGCCGCGGGATTAAAGTCGAGGGCACCCCGACACCGTTAGCCGCTCGCGAGCCGAGTTTATCTTTCGCTGCAAATGAATTGTTCATCGCGGAGTTGTCTCAACGGAGGAGAGCCGTAAATAACGAGGCGCGCTAAAAGCGCTAAAGAAATAGCAACGCGAATTCACGCTTTAATAAATTAAGTTTTAAACATTGTCCGGTTTCTGCAATAATTCAACGTTGTGAACGTCGCGAGCACGGTCGCGGAAATGAAGTATTCTTCATTATTCGGTGAGGTCAAGTAAATGCAAAAAAAAGGGAGAGAGAGAGAGAGAAGCGCGCTCGACCTTTCCATAACATTTCGGAAAAACGGAACGGTTTTTCCCGGTTTTTCCGCGTAGGCTTTCAATTTTTATCGCGTTTGATCGATATTTATATTCCGGCTCCGCGTATAATTCCGACCGTCGTTCTCCGCGCGAATATTAAACAATCGGCGATCCGACTCTGTCGCCGCAGAAACAGGCATCCTTCCGTTGAATTTTTTTGAAAGAGTTGTAATAAATTGTCGCTCGCTGCTTGTCGACTTGTAAATGTCACTTGTTGAGGCCCGGTAAAATTCCCCCGAGACCCGTCACGATTCTTGCGAGCCGAGATAAAATCCATGTCCATGTGACATAATCTCCGACATCTGAAAATAAAAAAAGAAGAAAAAAAATGATGAGTTACAACGGCGCGCTCCGAGCGCGATCTTTCAATTTTCAATTGACCATAAAAATTGTTGAAGGCGATATTTTTTTCAGTCCAACGACAAATGTTTTTTTTTTTTTTTTATTTATTCCTCTCGATGAGATTTGCTTTTAGTTACAGGAATGAAGTAAATACAGTGGTACATCGCGATTGTATGCAAAGCCCGTTATTCCACGCACAATTCGCCGTAATCTCCGTGAGAAAATTCTACGAGGTTTACGAGGGAAAACCGAACGCGGTTAACATTTTTATTTACTCGAATAAATTGAAATTTCCACACGGTTGGAAATTTCAAATCCCGGAAAACGCGCTCGTCGCACGGCATAAAAACGCGCTCTCTATGAATCCGGGGAATGGAGAGAATGGACACGGCTGTAGGCGGTGGCGTTGGGACGCATAAAATTTCTCAGTTCCTGGATAATTTCAGGCTCTCGGAAGTCACGCCCCGATCGTACCTACGAAAATCCTGGGGGACCCGGACGAGTTGGACAGACATCTGGTGCACAGCGTGCCGGAGAGCTACAACATGCGACACGTGCAGAGAGGCGATACCAGCTACGACAACGGCTACATGTACTCGCAGGAGTCCGACATTGAAATGCACGTGAGTGTTACGGCGAATCGTATTCTCTTTTCGCGTTCACACGGCCCACTTTCATCCCCTTGCGTTTTTCGGGCGTATCGTCCACGTTATCCAAGTATCGCGAAAAATGTTTCTCTCCCTTCAGACAAGACCCGGTCTCATCATGGACGTGGTACGCAACCCAATGCCAATTGGAGCGATGCCAGTTATACCGGCGGTGCCACTTCCGGTGCAGCTCCAGGATCTCCCGGTGCTCACCATGGAGCCCCTCGATATTAATTCACTGCCAGAGATGGAGCGCTTCAAGGTCGATCTCACGAAGGACGCTTACGGCCTCGGGATCACTATCGCTGGATACGTTTGCGAGAAAGGTAATGGAAGCCCGTCATAAAGGGAACGTCCATCGAGTGCTTTCGAAGCATGCCAAAGTAAAGAATTGTAGGGTAAAGGCAGCGAATACGGAATAGATTACTAATATGGAATAGGGGCTTATTTTTTAAACAAAGCGTTGCATTCTAGTGGCAATCACTGGAAATTGTTGCAATTGYTGTCAAACGTKCCAYATCAAATAATAAACTMGATGYGACAACGAWTTBCTCTGATATAAGCATTTATTTATTTTTGTTACGTCTGGAAATGTGATAGCACTATCTTAAAAAATGTTCTTACAAGCTGAATGTAAGTTATTTAACGTTTATAGAACATAGACGCTTTTAATAATGTTGC
>JANQDE010000029.1:1620086-1723954 GCA_037157785.1 Cephalotes varians
GCTCGTATGTCAAACTTTTCGCCTTTTTGTAGAGCTCTACTACCATTCCACTACTGTCTACTACTCACTGGCACCTTTCTTCACTATTATCAAGAGGCTCGTGTGGGGATCGATACGTTTACTACTTACTCGCAACCTGTTTATACCTGAACTCTTCCGACCGCCTTCCCGATACTCGAACTACTTCGAACGGGCGAAACGGATGGTACACACATAAGCCTCGATGGCAGCCGCTGGGATATCTGAGCCGCAAGTTACGTAATAAATCGATTCTCCTCCAGGCTTCCTTATTTCTTCACCGCTTAGAACGTGAAGCTCTTGTTATTATCTTTTAAAGCCGACGGTCCCGGAGGCACGCGAAAGTCACGATTGTCAATCCTTGCTGCCGTTTATTGACCATCGTTATTGTTATCACACGCGTTGCTGTTGCCGTTACTATCGTTTATATGATTCTATCACCGTTTCTCATTGCCATTATCATTTCCTTTTATCGTTTATATCGTCGGTGTCGCTGCCGTTTATCGCTGTGTTGTTACTCTCCACCCCCCTTTTCTCCCTGTGTGCATAGCGCCTATTACGAGCTTCATTTGCGCAGCTGCATAAAACGTTAACGTAACGGGATTCTCCTCGCGATCCGCACATACGTATGAAAGTTTTTCTTGCAACAATAAAAGCAACAACCCCCATAAAAATTTTCCCGCTGACGCGCGTACAGAATCCAACCTCAGATTTCAGGGATGCACGATAAGTTTTTTCCTCCGGCGTTCTGCCGTTCGTCCGGATTTACTTGATAGTCGCTACTCCTGCAAATGCTTGCTAGAATGGCAATACGCACATTAATGGGAAGATAAAGTAAACAAGTGCCTCCTTTTAGATCTATCTGTCGCGTGTTGCAGCATGCTCGCACCTCGCTTCACCTCGCTGACTAAACATTTAAATATTAAATGCAACTGATTCTAATATACACAGTAAAAATATTTTGTGCTAAAATTCTTGTTAAAATTTCCGATTGTTAAAATCCTTATTAAAATTTTTGTGTTGAAAGCATTTCTTAGTAAAAATAACATAATTTATGAGTAAGTGAATAAATAACATAAAAATAATGTAGTTTGAAAACAAATTCTAAAATAAATGAATCAAAAATGAATGTAAGTGTTAATTTAAGACATATTATAAATGTTAATTTTACTAAAGAGATATATTTCCACAAATTGTGTTAAAATGTTTCATTTTTTAACATATTCGAGTGTTAATTTAACATAATATGATTACGTTATTTGGATATTTTGTGTCAAATTCATATTTAACATTTCTTAGTAAAAATAACATAATTATGAGTAAGTGAATAAATAACATAAAAATAATGTAGTTTGAAAACAAATTCTAAAATAAATGAATCAAAAATGAATGTAAGTATTAATTTAAGACATAAATGTTAATTTTACTAAAGAGATATTTCCACAAATGTCAAAATGTCACATTTTTTGTGATGTCACATTAATTTTTACATAATGTTTGTGTTACTTTCCTAACATATTCATTGACAAAATTAATAATAATTTGAGTGGACCGTTTGGGACACGTGAAATTTGTGTTAAATTTAACACAAATTTTTTAATATTGTAATAGAAACGCGCGATGAATGCTGAAATAAATGTTGCGCAGCTTAGAGTTAGAGACAGATGATTTGTAAACATCCATGGAAAACGCAATCATCCCGCAAAGCTTTCTACTAAATTAACCATTGCGGATACAGAGAGATCATGTATTTCCGCTCCGCAAGAAACGTACGCTCGTAAGCTGTAAGCAACGCGCGGAGTGTATTTCGTCGAAAACTTATCTTTGTGACTCAACGCGTAAAAGTTAAAAATAAAGTTCAAACGAGACAACGTAAAATAACAGCAATTAGATAATGGATTGATTCAATCGAAAGAAAAATGTTTAAATCATTTAAATAATAAATCATTATTATTGATTCGCGCATTATAAAAATATTCGTACGCGATAATCTCGGTGAATAAAAGCTTCCGAAATTGCGCGAAAGTATTTTCCAAAGCTCGGTGCGCTTAGCCTTTGTCAAAGAAACTGAAAGAAGTATTTGCAGAAACTTTTCACGCTTCTCCGTCGTCAAACTTGATACTTACGCGAGGACACGATTCTTTGCACGTTCGTCGAAGCATACGGTAGTACGATTATTATGTAAGTCGTTTGTTCTTATCGGGACACCTGCGCCAGGTCCATTTATCATAACGGCCTTCTTTCTCGCTCGAGTATTTTTCGCGCTGTTATTCTTATTACCACAAGGAAATATTTGCCGGGGATATTTTACGAACAGCTGGACTCGTTCGCTAAGAAAATGAACGAGGCTCGACTTAACTTTGAGATTTATCGTGCGCGTATTTTCTTTCCGAACTTCACGCTATTTCAATGAAAGATTGAAAAATTGTTCCACGCCTGTTGATATTAAATGTTCCGTGGAACTTCATAAAAATGTGATTATCATAACGTTATTGATGGATCAGATGTACACTACTGATTTTCATTTATAATTCTTATATTTCATATCTTTATATGAGACGCAAAAATATGTGAAAATGTAATTTTTATTTGGCAGTAACTGTATGCGTGAATGCACTGAAAAATCTTTAGCTTCCTTTTCATGTAACTTTTATATAGATTTTTTTTTATCTATAATATAATTTAAAAGCGTTACATTTTTATAAAAGATTTAAACGTTCTATATATTTATTATATATATCTTTAAAAAAATATTTTTTTAATTAATACATGTATATTTAAAAAATATATATATGTAGAAATGTAGTTGATATAAATGTATATAAATTAAATTAGACATTTATATTTCTAACATACATCATAAACACATATAACATAGTATACAATATAAACACAAATATGAATCTTCTTTATTCTCTTCGTACGATTCCTATTGACGTATTAAGTGCATGTAAATTTGTTTCTTTTTTCCTTAGAAACGCTTTGTATATACTCTTTTCCCTATTTTTCCGAAGACAAGCATTTGCTTCATTTTATGTACAAAAAGCATAAAAAAGATCGACCGAAAAACAAAACAAGCTATAGTCGCTTGGCACGCTTCGTAGAGTTTAACGAGAATACGGCGTGATAAAAATTTATTGTCGAATATATCATAAGTCACACATAATTATTCAAACACACACATACGTATCTCTCTAATGATGACGTATCTTTTTCGTTTTTCAGAGCGAGGCGTAAGCGCCGAGGCGGATGCGTTTCCCATGCGAGTTATACCTTTACTGCAGTTATCGACCAAAAAACCAGAAATAGAAAATAAAAGTTACCAATCAAGCACCACGTCTTCGTTTATGCCCATTTTAATAATAGCATTATTAATCCGAAAAAGCAAGGAGCGTATCGAATATAATTTCACGCGAGTCAAAAACGCGAAGTCGAAGGAAAAGGAGGAATCGGAAAAAGAAGGAAAGAAGAAACATACGTCCCGCCCTTCCGTTCGTTTATTCGGGACTTCTCTCTTTCGCCAATATGAGCTTAATAATTAATATATACTAATTAACACGATCGACATTTTATCGACGTGTTCCTTCGACTTTTCACATCGTCGGCGTGTTTACTTCTTACGTAAAGGATTCTTGTACGACTTACTAAAATCGAGCATGATTTTAAACGATGATTTTGTAGTTTCTTCCTCGGCTCCTTGCCATTCTTGATGTATGTAAAATTCATGATCGTTATGTGAAAAATTGTATCACTAACTTTGTTACATTTTATCAGAAATATAGAAATATACTGAATGCACATATACGATGTAAGAGGATGTTGATGTGAAATATCATTAGCCAGATATCATTCGATATATTCTTTCAGTGTTTTTTGCCCTCGAAAGATTTTGTTTTTTTGATATTGCCATCTCGCCGTAATATCAATTACAAAATCTTTACATAATTCGATTTCTTTCCGCAACGTGTAATCCAAATCCGCAATCCGAGCTTTAAAATAAGTCTGCTTACTGATAAATAATTTTGTTGCTCGAAATTGATAGTTTTGAATTAATTTATGCAAGTTTACCTATCGGTGAATCGACAGTTTCGTTGCTACGAGCGTTATTATTTTCATAAAATAATAAGAAACAGGCTATTGAAACAATATGGATGTTCCGTAATGCAACTGGTACCCAACACGAATTATTAGCGACATTCAATCCGTCATTGTTAGCGACGTAAGATCGCAAACTGCATGAGAATTGGATGAGAATCTTGTGATAAAATATATCAAGTTTTATAGGTAAGTCTCCATATTTCTTTTCGGTAGGTTGATCGCCTCGTATAGACGACATTATTATCACTTAAGTGTACCTTAACTGATAAAAACTTGTTAAGCCCCAAGAAGTTAATCGAGTTTCAGCATAGCAAATTCCGTTTTTCGATTTAAACGTCTTTGCATAACGATTCGCGTTTTCATCGTTTTGTTCGCTCGGGGAGTGTCAACTAATTTTTTTGTCATTCGAGCAGATCAGTCGTCATTTGATACGATCGAATTACTCGAATGGCTCGAAAGAAATGAATCGAGCAACGAGTAGACGGCGATAGTTGCGTAAGTTAAAATCTGTTTTCCTGTCAACAAGTGATATAACAATTTGGCAACAATACGCATATAAACGCTGATGCATATTTAAATATTTAACTTCTTTATTTTAACCTTTTTACAGTGCTTGCAATAAATTTAGGTTTATCAATTACATGTATCTTTTATTTTTTTTTTTTTCGAATTTCATGAGCATAGAGTTTTGCGAAATAATAATATTTAACGAACGTGTATTGCAACGCGCTATGATATTATTTATAATATGTATTAAAATATATTAAGCATTTGTGTAAATATTTTTTTTATACATCGTTCGGAAAATTCGCGCTGAGAGAAAAATTATTTATTGAACAATTCCATAATTGGAATTATTTATGCGATTTATTCCGCTCCAATATTTAATTGCAATCGACATTATCATTATTTTTTAATCCAATTTAGTTAATAGCATGCGCAAATAAGTGCACACCTTCGGCAAATCGTATTTTGTCACTTTAGCTCTTTAGATCTTCCTCTAATGCATTGCCGCATAATTACGAATGCTTGTGTTAAAGCGATACTATTGAAGCATCAACATCTCATTTCTGGTATTGATCATATTTCATGTTTCGATATTAAGGCGTATTATTGAATTTATATTTAACAAGTAGCTCCTTCTTTCTCAAAGCAGAAATCATTTTTCAGTTGTACGACGATGCAGTGTATCGTCGGCGTTCGCGGATTTCTAGACAATTCTATTTGTATGGAACTATTCCATAATTGGATTGCCGCGGCAGCAACAGATTACGAAGCAAACGTATTGTTAAGCAACGCTTACGTCTACGTACATAATAACGCGACGTACATAATAACGAGTCGTTTTATTCTTCCTCAAGAAAAACTTCTTGAGATTTAAGCAATTGGCGCTATAAATACACACAGAATTCGCTTGATTGTTGATTCCCAACGCGATCTGTATTTACCGTTTATTATTTGCATTTGCATGTACATTTACCGTAGCATGTTTCCAAAGTGCTCACTCTCTAATTTAAATCTGAATACGTGGCACGCTCACTGCAGAATTATCTCTGCATAGAATCAAAATTCGCGAAAATATGCACATGCGATCTAATTAACATATTAATACAGTTCAAATGCATATAAATGAAATTATGAAATGAAATGCTATTTCAACACTAATCACCTCAATTGAAGTTTCACGTATTATCATAGCTTGGCACAGAGATATCAAAAGATGTGTCTTTCTCTCGAGAAATATCGCAACATTACATAAATGTGTTTGGAACTGCAAATAAAATTCACGAGCTCTCACAATAGTCTCAATTATAATTGCCATTATAAGTAATTACGTTATGTTGCCAATTGTGTCGTCAAATTGCAGCTTTTTTCTTTCTTACGCAAGCCAGCTCCCGTAAAATTTAATGCGAAATTCTAGAACAGTAATTGTTGATTTTTGTACTAATGGTCTAATTCCTGTCTTTTTTGTTCACTTTCAACGCTGCTCGATTCTGTAGCAGAGAGTGACACCGAAGATCAAACGAAGCAAAAGTTTTCCTAATGAGAGCGAGACGACCGATCACATGGCCGAGCTTGAAGACTTGCTTTCTTCGAGATCAGGTACATCTTCGCTCTATGAATTTTGTGACGTGTAAAACATGCGAGTCGAAAATTCGAATGCAACGAGATTGAATTTAAGATATTTGCATGATATCTGTAATATTTTTTTTTTGTCATTTATGTGATGACAGGAGGTTTCAAGAAGATTGATTAGACATATCTTAATCAATCCTAAGATTGACAGGCATGAGATATCGTATCTTAAGATATCTTATTGTAATAAACGTTATAATTTTATTCAGAGAATATTAATCTAATATCAAAGAGCAATCATTATCTTATAACTTTGCTCGTACAATTTTCATCGATTGCGTCTACGTCACATTCTAAAAGCGAGTTGTAAATCACGTTCCAGTCAACAACGAGTACGCTCCAAGTATGCTCCAGCTGGTTACATATATTCCTATTGTTCCGGAACGAGGATATGTCACGCCTTGTTTCGCGAAACATACTATCGTGATTTCTATACCAGCTTCTCCTTTCTCCCTCTGACAAGGGCGGAATCTCCTTTCGCGAAGATGTATATATGTATGCATGAAGTTATGTATGCGCGAAGATATATGTATGCATCTCGTAACGTGGCAATTTGCCATTACCATTCAAGTCTGATATACCATCAATTTTGATCTCGCGATTAGACTAAATCTCCTTTACAGATAACGTACAAAAGCGCACTGCACTTTAACACATCACGGGCTAACATGCGATGCCCTTCCGTTCGAACTGTTTAAATAGATTCACTCGATAAAAATAGATGTACTCGACACGATTTTTATTGATGTGACTCGGAGAAAAATCGATAAATTAATTGTGTCAAAAGCGATTAATCAGGAGATTCGATCTCTGCGTATCTTCGAATCTATCTCAAGCGCCTCGATAAAAATTGTGTCGAGTGTCGAAGAGATGGATGTGATCATGTTCACGAATATTTCCCGGACGCAGGACTGACCGAAACCTCGACGAACAAACCAGAGATCGATGAGAATGAGGAGGATGAGGATCATTGGAAGGATGCTTCTGCGGTGACGCCGATCCTCAGTCCGGCACGGCCTTCCAAACTCTATCATCGCGACAAACGACTGCCGACCAGATACGTCGATGTCGACAATGACGTCGAGATCATTCACGAATTCTATCCTACCACGTCTAAAACGATGCGCGAGGAGACGAGCATCGTGTCGTACGGCGGCACGATAATCGTGGAAACGACGAGGATACCCAGGCATACCAAGGACGTGCCGACGAGGATAGAAAAGGTGACGCCGAAGGTGAAGTTAAAGAAGCAATCGTCCCTGGAACTGGATCGCGTGCCTCCCGTTCAGGAAGAGCCGTCTTCCAGCGCGGAAGAAGTGTCCAAGATCACCGCGACAATGAGGCCGGTGCAAGAAACGGACCAGGAACGCAGGAAGAGCCTGAAGCGTCACAGCAGTGCGGAATCCGAAGGGCGAATGTCCACGTCGAGAGAGACGCTGGAGAAGTCGGACACCTCGTCGGAGAAGGGCGCCAAGAAGAAGGTCTTCACGGAAAAGGGGGATGGTAAAAAGCGATCGAAGAAGTCGGGAAAGAAGTCCGTCAAGACCGAACGGAAGATGGAGGAAGATTCGTCGAGGCGGAAACCCGATGGCGAGGAGTTCACGAGAAAAGACGAGGAGACTTATCGACGATCGAGGGAGGAGAGAAAGAGTTTGAAGGAGCAGGAGTGCATCGAGAGGGTGACGGAATTCCTGACGAGGCACAGCATTCCATCTTATTCTGATGTAAGCGTTGGCCTCGAAACCACGGAGCCCTTCGTTCCCGAAGTCGTAGACGAGCAATTAGAGCAACGAGTCAAACGTCCATCAGTTGTTAGCAAAGAAGGGAAGACTGCGGATCTCTCAACGACAATCGAAACGTCCATCGCGTCTACCAAAAGGAAAGAGAGCCTGAAAAGTGTATCCGATATAGAAAAAACGAAAGATACTCTAGAAGATTCAAAACTCACAAAGGATGTCAAGAGACTCCCGGAGAGTAAGAAACAACGGCCAACTTTGGAACGAGCCGCGGCAACCGTTTCAGAGATTCGGCAACCAGAATTGACGGTTCAGCAACCTACAAAACGACCGAGCTCGTTGAGAAAAAGGAGAGACTCCTTCTCCAGAGAGTCTTCGAGAGAATCGTTGTTGGAGGAGAAAAAGGGTGTCAGAATTCAAGAGGACGTGCAAGAGATCTTCTTCGACGACATGAGCGAGCAGGTGAGTGAAATGCGCTTCTGAAAAAATTCCATATATTTTGTTTTGTTCTAATTTCGATGTGTAATTGTCGTGTACCAGATAACCGACCTGCTGCCAGAGGTCCAGCTGGTGACCGCCAGGATTATCACGGCTGAAGAGGCGTCCGCGCTTCGCTTCGAGGAGGCGGCCACCAGAATCGAGATACACTCGCCGCCGGAAGTGCATCTCGTTCCAGAGACGATTAAAGCGAGACTGATGCGAGCACCGTCGCCGGAAGTCGTCGACGTCTCGTCGTTGCAGCTGCCCGCCCTGGCGAAATCGACGTCGGAGAGCACTTTGGCGGAAGGCAAGCCTAGCTCCTCCGATGAGGATCGCAAGGTCTCCGTGAGAAATCTGAAGCCGGAGATTCTTTGGGATCTGTCGAAGGTCTCTGATAGCGGCGAAGAGATCGAGGAGATGGGCGAGGGCGGTAGAGATGTCAAGGAGAGGCGACTCAGCAGAACCGGAAGCGAGGGCTCGAAGAGGTTAGCCAAGCAGGAACAGAAGCAGGAACAATTCCCCTTCAAAATCGGCAGTCTCGCACAGCCGGACAAACCGGAACTGACGATCCTGCACGAAGGTCTGTCGGAGAAAAGTGTCGGAGACGTTAGGAGAAAGGCAGGCGCGAAAGAAGACGATGACATTTCAGGGTAAAGTATTTCTTTGCCGTCCTCGCAATGATCTCACAAAGATCCGACCGATTTGTTATTTTACACAAGGACAATTAAATTTCATATATTAGTTTTATTATGTATTAATTTTTACAAAAGATCACAGAAAATCGCTCTGATATTTCTCTCAGTCAGCAGAGACTCGTTTAATTCACTAATTATAAAGAAAATTAGTTAGATATACAAAGTAGATATACAAAATGAAAAAAAAAGATAAATGAACCATTTTTAGCAATAATATGAAAAATTAATTGATCTTAATACATTGATGTAATTTTTCAAGAATATTTTACATATTGCGCGAAAACAAAGTCTTTTATCTTATGAAATATTATGAATTTATGAAATATTCGATTACACTAAGAGGAGAGAGGATTTCGGTCATCATTCACATTGGGCGAATGATCGATCGAATCTGCCACACGGCGCGTGGAAAGAAGTAAATAAATTTGTTTGCAAATGCGGTCTGTCGATCGAATTATAAGTTCAAGCAACGTCGACGCTCGGGGCTTCGAATGTCGATTTGCAAACAATATTATTTACTCCCCGTAGTTTGTCGCTCGCGATTAGGGTTGGATTACACGGCCATAGAAATCCCGAAGTGCTCGTACAATTTACTGGAAATCTAGGTCACCGTTAATACGTCGGAATACTTTGCGTTCCGAAAAAAATTCGAAGCAGTCGAGCAGTCGTTGAAAAATTCATCGTAATTGCATCCCACCGCATACGCGATTTTACATGTTGTTTTATTATACAAGTTGGGGAGAAGCCGCAGAAATTCTGCGCCAAGTTTGCGTCGGACGAATGAGAAATTGCTATTTCTTTTCCGTACATAATTTTTGCGAGGTATATTATGCATTAATATATCTCGTAACGTGACAGAAATAACATAGAATTTCGATTATCCAAGCATGAATCTTAGATTTATGGAATCTCGTTTACGCAAAATTGTAAAGATATGCAATTGAGAAGCCAGGAAAAGAAGATCCGACCCACTTCTGATTTATAAATAATTTATTAACATTAATTGAATTACGAAGAAGAATATATTAAGCAAATTTACATCTCACAGGCTATGAAAAATTCTATTTGCCAATTAATTCATTCGTACCCTTTCTATCTTGTCATGTTTAAAGAACAGAAAGAATAATTGCTCTTTTTTAATTAGTCAAAAAGCAAAATGCAACCGAAAGCGTCTTCTTTAATTCGCCATTCCGCTTTTCCCCCATACCAGCCTTCAGAAACTTTTTCGTCATTTACGTTTACGATTTTACGAACTTCTCGCAGGATTGTGAGAGTTACATCCATGCAAGAAAGCACTTACCGTGGAGTGCTATTTTTTTTTATAGGTCGCTCGTATTCACGGTGGGATTCTCGCTCGGCACGAGCGAGTTTACAATTCAAAATGCGATGTAGTAATTATTTATTTTTTCTATGCCTGAAATAGTTTGATTGGTGTGTGTGTGTGTGTGTGTGTGTGTGTTTTGTTGTAGGGGAGACCGTGATTCGTTGGTATAAGAGGCAAATGTTCCATTTACATATTTATGGCGAAAGAAACAATAAAAAAGTTCCCGTAAAATATCTTTTTTATAACGTGGGTACTTATCCCTAAATTTTCTTTAAATCAAACAAGTAACATTACAATAAAAAAAAAGAAAAATCTGATTCAAGAAGAGGCAAGTAAACTTTCAAGCATCTCGTATTAATGTTCTTCAACTTGAAAGAGTAAGACTAAGATATATTATTAGACAAGAGTAAATCTATGACATATCATTGAAAGAAAAGTTTCTATTACTATACGACTTGTTATTTTGAGTAATAACAGTCGTTTGCTATAATAAAATGATTTAAATCAAATATATGAGATGTGTTGACTCGGTAGCTTGACTGTTACCGCGCGCGTGAGAAGTGTGTGAACGTTCATCTTAACTTTGACAAATGCTTTATATTTAATTTCTACATTGAAGCTACATTTAAAATAGTTTACATTTGTTTCCTGTAGCGCCGCTATTCAAATTACAAAATAACATTAAAAGATACAATCTTTACCAAGAAGTATAGATCTGCGATTTGTTTTTTATTTCTATTATGTTTTCATTAATTTAATACAGAGTTTGTCGTACGGACAACTTACACTATACGTAACAACTTATTTCATTATTGGAGCAAGTTGACTAAAATACAGCATGTTTGTGTTTCACTTATTATTAAGAAACTGTATAGTATACAGAATCGTTTCATGAAAATGTAAAGAAAAATTCTTTTTATCATAGTACAGTTAAAAATAATAATAATTAATTTAAAAAGACGGAATTGTGGAAACTGTGCCAACGAGCCCCAGTCTTTCCTATTCGCTACGAGAAGATCTATCCGTTTTAGTAATAGATTTTTATATCATATAGCTATACTATATATTTGCTCTCTAACGATAGCGTAGTTTACATCGTGTTAATATAAATTAGAAATTCACGCAATTAAATTACATTTATAAATATATGTCCGAACAAAAATTAATTTCGTCGTCTACTATCATGTTCAAAAGATAAGTGTGCGGTATCTTTGAACAATTCATGATAGATTAAAAAACAGTGAAATATAAAAAAACAGGGTACCCTGGGGAAATCGGATACATCCGAGTGAAAACGCACACTCGATTCCGGGACGCAAAGTAAACCTAACATGAGAAAATTCCAGAAGCTTAACGTAGAGTGACAGCGATGTCGGTGAGTGACAAAGGAGACGCGGAGCGAAATATCAGTTCGAGCGGTAGAAAAGGGCGCAAAGAGACCTGCATAGCGCAACCGGCGTAGTGAAAAGGTACAGCCGGAATCAGTGTCGAGCGCGAAGATATGCAGTAGATACGGAAAAGCCAGAGAGACGCAGTCAAAGAGGCGGACTGACATCGAGAAGAGAGACGGAGAGCAACGTGATGTAACAAGCTACGAGAGCAGCGAAAAGAGATGAATGCGGCGGAACGGAGAGAAGGACGACCTCGATTCCGAGGTACAGAGACGGGCGGACGCGACGCATCCGGACGGATAATGCGGATTGTGAAGTAGAAAAAGACGCCGGGGACAAACATGCGCGCGATGCGGCATTGATGAGGATAAGGAGAGAGATAAAAGTGTCGTTAGGAGCAACAAAGGAGCAGCGGGGAACGTGACGGAATCGCGAAGATGGAGCACGTGCGCGATAGGGAGGGAGCGTGGAATGAGGCGCGGAATTGCCGGTGGCTGCAGAAAGATAAGGCCGAGGATGTGAGGAAGTCGAAGTGAATGCGGCGGGGACGGGAACTTCAGCGGTTAAAAAGAGGACGTGGTACAAAAGAAGCGGGACCGGCTGGTCGCGCGCACGGAGAAGGACGGATAAACTGTGCGATGTGTAAGAAAAATAGAGAGGTCAATCGAAGCGTCTAATAAGCGCGAGTGCCGCTAAAATATACAGAAATGAAGGAGAGACTCGTATGTGCGAGCGGAATGTTCACGATAAACGAGGCCACCGGTTTTCAAATTGTTTTCTCAACAGCATCACGCGAACAAACGAAGCGTATCTTTTTCCAATTAGTTTTTAGCGAACCGTAATCAAGTTTTAATTTCGAATTTAATTATCAAGAAAGCGTAATATTGAAAGTACAAAGTGTTTCGACTGCGGGAAAAAAATTACGCGGCAGTTAAACTTTGACCTTAAAGCGTGCTGCCCCACTTGTGCCAGTCCAATACCTGACGTCGTAAATATTCGGACAACATGGATACATGAATATGAATGCACGATCGTGCAAACGTGTCATTTCTCGCAAATTGATGAACAATTAGCTCTAACTGTGCGACGTTCTCGTTAGTCAATTAAGTTGTTCTCTAAGGCGTTTTAATCGCACTAATCATTGCCTTACGTCTCAGTATTCCGAACTCGACGAGCGTTATTCTAAGGTCATCGAAAAGTGTCGCTTCGCACGCATGTGGCGAACGTTCGTAATCATTCAAACTTCGTTGTGCATTTTTTCGAGATCAAACTACAGCAGATCAGACTACAGCAGATCCGACCCTGCGGAGCGGAGCAACGTCCGAGGGAGGGATGCGATCGAGAGAAAAGACATTAGAGGGAAAGGAAGCATACGTAAACAACCTATATATATATGTGTGTACGCACGCGGATGAGATCGCACGCAAGAGGATTACGTTTATCCGTAAAAGTTTCCTCGTGGCGCTTCTATTAAACATGCGCTCACGTTCGTGACGCGTTACCTATGCACTCGGAACTTCCGCAAAGGTCGCAATTTATCACTCTAATTTGGCGATTTGAGATAATCTTAATCCTTACGACATTGCTACCGTTGCCGCTCGAGCAACGTCTGCGCCGTGCACGTTTATTCGTTATTGCACAATAACCGGTTTGAATTAATTAGCCAGCTCTTAAACAAGAAGCTTTTGATAAAATAATTATGCTTACGTAATGAGCCTATGGATTGAAATTGTATCGAATTGGCAGCGAGAGCGTTACGTCATTCGCATTAATAACCGTTCGCTTGTGCGCGTTTTATTACGAATAATAATTTTTATGGATGTGCCAAAGAGAAATTATTTTCCAATGCTCGCGACAGTAATTGGAGGAAATTGGAAGCGGTTTACCGATTGAAATTAAAGCTGTTCAATTAGCCGGCGAAGATATTTTCGTCGTTGTCACGACAAACGTTACGAGGCCACCTCGAGAAATTCCGTGCTGTTTGACAATGGAGCTCGCCCATCGAAAATTGGCTCGGCAGATACGAGCTGTACGGATTACTCCTCCGACTACGCGCGCCCACGCGCAAACGTGCCCACGTGTGCGCGTTTAAACACACGTGAGACACGAGTGCATAACGAGGCGCATGACACGTGCGCGCGTGCGTTTCCGAGCACGTACCCGCCGCCTACATTTCGGCGCGCGTACACGCACGGATCTCCCACACACGCCTACGTGAAATCAGCATACGCGAGTCCGTACGTGTTCATGATACGCCGATTTCGCTCAATCTCCTCGATACGTGTGAACTTTCAGCTATCTCGATCGGTGTAGAGCACGAACGGCCACGTAACCGTGTATTCAACGATACATCTACACGCTGCACACATGCTCATTTCCCGCGAGTGCCATTCTCGTACATGCACGAAGTACATATGTACCTGTGCCGCCTTGTAAGTTTCTATACGCACAGGTGTACATACATACTGTCACGTTTGCGTGTACTGTACACGTTTATTCCTTTTTCATACAATTAACAGACACACGTAATATAGGTGTCTAAACATAAAAATATTTTTAGAAAGTCTTCAAGATTTTCTAAGGACAAAAATTATAAGATCTTTTTTAAGCACTTGTATAGTTGTTTACGTCATCGACTGCGTTATTTATTAATTAAAATACACGTGATGTCACTAATTTAAATTATATAAAATGCTATATATACTTCTTCTTGTATAAGATTTTATTATATATATATATTGTGTAGAATATATATACATATGTATATATTTTTTATCTATTAACAATAATTATATAAAATTTTCGACAAATAGACATTAACGATTTCAAAACGTCATAATGTTCTCTAGAGAATATATCAGAGAGAATATATCACGTTCCTTCTCTTTTTTTTCTCTCGTACATAATTCCTGTATAAAGCTATGCAGAGGATGTCTCAGAAAATGTATAGTAAAACAAGATAATCTCATTAAAATGGAAAATAATTCTTTCTTTGTTGAAGTTGAAATCCAAATATAATTACCGGACTATTTAACATTAAAGATTAAGAAGTTTTAATGAATTAAGCCGCATGTACAATAAGCTTTTGTACAAGTTTCTTCAGTTTCTTTAAACTTTATATTGAATTTAATTAAATTTTAGAGATTTTAATAATCAATTATCGAAACACCCCATTTGAAAAAAATAGATGAAGATGACCTAAAAATGATCGAAATTAAGGGAAAATTTTCTAGTTTATATTGGCACGATTTGCATCAAAACGCGAGTCTTTTAACCCATCGAATTTTTTCCGCTCGTAAAAGAGTTTGAAACTTTCCAATCCTCGTGCATCCATTTTACAACTTTCTTTACAAATAATCTAATCATCGGTTACGCAATTCAATTTCAAACGAATTTAGATAAATCAGAGAATTCTCTCCTCGCAACGTCTACGTCAAAACTTTGATGAAAAAGATCGCCTTGTCGTTACGTAAGCTCTCCAGGATACCTTGTACACGAGTTACATACACAAGTGAGAACTCCGTGCACGTGCACACGCGCGCTCAATGGGCGGCAGCTATGCACGCACCGCAGCTCGCACATACGCAGAATCGCTCCCTCACGGGCGCAGAGCGCGCGCACGCACCGAATACTCCGCGAGAGTATTCCACTCTCGCGAGCGGACGCCCGCGCCTCGCGGCAGTCGGCGTGCGTCCACGCTCCGCTTATCGTCGCGTTTGCGCGCTGTCCTCGCGTCTGTGTGCGTGGCACGTGTATGTGTACGTGTGCATGCGCTCCGACGAGAGAGTGTTATTTATTAGATCAGAGGAAGCCAGTTTGCAGTGACGCACGGAGTGCCGGCCGTCGGGGACAACACGACAGTGAATACTTCGTTCGCGCGACGTAAGGAAGCGGAACGCCTTCCGTGTGCGGCGGAGCGTTTTTCTCGCGTCGCGTTCTCCAACGAGATTCTCCAACAAGTGACCATTCACATTCTCGCCTGCTTCCCGCTTCGTTCTCAAGAGGCACGATTCTCAAAGAGCATTTGCAGAACCGTTGGACAGACGGGACCGGAAGCGAGCGAGCGACGTCATCCCGTTTGGATAACGGAAGTTGGAGAACGTCGCCTCCGCTAGAATCCGCGAGCGGCTGGAACAACCGGTGCGAATTTCAATCTCGCGCGACGAAACGCGCGAGAAACAATCGGCGTAATCGGTCTTCGGGTTTCGCAATTAATAGATATACGTTGCGAGGGGGAATTCCTCTCACATTTAATTACGAGTTCCGTAGATGAAGTTATCTTGAAGTTTATTCAAATCTGATCACGTTACACGTTCAGTTACGTAAGGATTCTCGGATTGCTCCCCGCAAAGTTCGAAAGCTGTACAATTTGGTATAAATTACATATCCACGGTTGGCAGAAAAATTGGTTCGAAAGGATGCAACGCAACGAGCGTGTTAGAAATTGAACAAGCTCGCACGAGTTTCTGCAACGTGAGAAATATCAGAGTTCGTGCTTCGCATTTTGCTTCTTCTCGTTTTTTGTTAAGTATACATCAAGCAGACGCGATACAAGCGCCAAAGTCCGAAAATACGATTTCACGTCGATAATGGACACGATGGCAATCCAAACGGTCCCGAGACTCGAGAAAAATCTCGGGATATTTTCGATCGAGATATCATAACTGTTCGAACGCGAGATTTTCTGCTAAAAGCAAATACAGCGATAGGTCTGTCGTGTTTCCGCGCGGGATTTATACTATGTTCGCGTGTGTACATATCGAAAATGTGCGCACGTTCCGTATCGAGAATATCGCTCCAATACACACGTACACGCAAACAATAAGCCCATCTATATCACCATCCGTTATACAATCCCCTCATTTCAATTGCATGCTACGAGAGACATCGCGGTGAGAGATGTGACGTAAAATTTTTACTGATTTAATTGCATTTTTATTTTACGAAGAAGCAAAGAGGATAAAGAAACGGGAAAATATTTAAATCATTCTATTGCTGCATATTATGTCGATACGCTATCGAGCCAATTAAGAAAGATGATCATATTATTTAGATGTTATCATAAATCATCGTATTTATTTCCAGTTAAGTCCAATCAATAATTTCATCGATAATAGCGCGTGAAAATGTTTTTGTCGCTCGCGATCGCGAAGAATACAAATGGTAAAATTATTTCAATTTTATCTTTGCATTGCGAGGAGAGATAATTCCAGCGATAAAAGCATTTTGATTTATATCGAGTGTTGAATAATCGACAGTATCGAACGATCTCGGCAATCGGCCAATCTTTTTATATCGCCGACTAGCGCGTAATAAACGGATCGCTGCAATTGCATCCGATCAGAACATCGAATTTATTTATCGTCCGCGACGACTTTGTGCCGGTTTTTTTTACCGCGCTATTAAAATGCTCGACACAAAGCCGTCGACTGACCGCAGATTTCCTTTCCACTCTGTGATCTCTGGTTTTCCCGGTTTCTCAAGCGGGTTGCAAGTTCGACGCGAGTCCAAGGGATCCATCCGCGTTCCGAAGGACCTCGCGATTCCTCGCGAAGCTGTCGACAGTACGATTCCGCAAGATCCCCGAAGAGAGGAGCAAAGGGGGCCATTATCGCGGCAAGAGGCCAAGGAGGACGTGAAGGAGGCGCGCGATTATGAACAAACCCCTTCGCGGCGGAAACGCTCGCCATTGTTGGAGGAAGCAATTTGCAAGCACGAAGAGGATCTGATCTGCAAGGAGCATTCGCTCGAGTATCAGAGTCAGACGCTCGAGAGCCAGTCGGACCATCTGTTTCACGAGGTAATCGCCTCCTCGTTGGAGGACCTGCTAACGACAGTGCCCGAGAGTTGGACCGGCGAAGTTTACGAGGAAAGTCTCGAGGAAGTCGAGCGGAGCTTCAAGGAGACCCAATACTCGCCTAAGGAGAAGCGCGATGTACAGACGCAGACTGTGCAGGAATCGAAGAGCACGCAGTGTAGTCCCGAACAGAGCGTAACAAGCCCGAGCGAGGAGCCCTCCAGGATCAGCCCCTTCCACATCGGCCAAAAGTACTTCCAAAGTCCCAGACGGGAAGTGCAGACGCAGACTCAGGGTGAGAATAAAAGCGTCCAGTGCTCGTTGGACGATCTAGGTGATCTCGCGAGAGCCGCCGCGTTCTCGGATCAGGAATCGAAGAGCATTCAGTGCATCCCGGAGGATATCTCCACGAGATCGTTCGACAGATCGAGATCATCCTCCCGAGAAGACATCCTGCGCAGCCCGCGGCGTGAGGTCGAGGTACAGACCTACCAGGAGTCGAAGGCGATTCAATGCAGCGACGACGAATTGCTCGAGACTGACCGAGCGAGTACCGATCGTCCAGAACACGCGCGTCAGAGTAGATCGGTCAGCTTAGTCTCCAGGAAGACTGAAAGCTCACCCTCGTCGAGCTCGAGTTCACCGCGCAAGTTTCCGACTGTCGTCTTCGTGGAGGGCAAAGGAGACATGACTGTCACGTATAGAGAGCACGATGGCGACGTCACCTGGTCGAAACACTGGGGCCCCGAGAGACTGGTGGAGATATACAGAGAGCCGAAGACCAGCCTAGGGCTCAGCATCGTTGGTGGAAAGGTATGGTGCAATTTAATGTTTAACAGCGTGACAATATATTGTCATTTGTAAAAAATTAGAAAAAAACATAAAACTAATTTTAGAAAATTTAACAAAATGAATATTAAGTAACGATTTTTAACATCTTTTTAATATCTTTTAATTATGACACACTTTCTTTATTACATTATTTACAATTGCTCTATTATGGGTATTGATTTAATTTACAACATGAGTGAATGTCGTGGATTTATTTTTATAAATTCGATCGATGTAGAGGGAGATGATTCTGAATTATTAGTACGATCTCGTCCGGCCACGATTTTTTGCATTTCTTTTATTAGCACGCAACGGATATAGCGTCTGCGAGCAGACGAGTGTTGGCCCCGTCGATATCGCCCTTGGTGTTTTATAGCTCGCTTAAAATCAAGAAACGCTACGGGATGGAGATATTGAAATTCGGACGGAGTTGAAGTCAAAGTAGGTCGGGCCAGATGGCCAGTAAACGTCTTGATGGATCTATCTCGCGCCGGACGATCTGTAACTCAATAGTTCAGCCCGATAATTAATGTCGGATTTTAACAAGTAATAAACCGTCACGTGCACGCGTTCATGGCTTCAGGCGTGAGCTTAATTGATTCGACCCCGCGATCCCGCGAATAAATTCCTCCGTGTGCGACGCGGGTTAAAGGCTTTTTATTGATCGACACCGAGTGGTGCGAATCGAGAATGCTAGTTCGACGAGTAGAATTTAATCAATTAACTCTTTATCGATGCACACTGACCCGCTAATACCAGTGATGCACGGACTGCACGTGCATCGGTTGAAATGCATTAATGCGCAGCCGAGTAGTTTCTCGACGGCATAAGAAGACATAATAGGATCATTGGCTTTGGTTTTAACCAACTCGTGGTTGCTTTAAAAGCTCTTCAAAATTGCGTTTTACACAAATTATCGGAGTACTATGCATTTAGATAACATGACTCCAATTAAGCTATATAATTATTTGCTATCTTCGGTTACAGTACTGAAGATAGCAAATAATTACATAGTTTAATTGGGAAAGAGATAATTGATTTTGGGTAAACGCAAGGATTATAATCTACCGATAAATAATGTAGCGATTACGCAAAATAGAATTTGCTACTAATTAAACAAGGACACGTTCGTTTCTCGGGAAGGGAAAACTCAATCGATTATTCAATACACACGTTGAATTGTGGTGTTAAATAATTGCTTTAATTCAATTAGTGCATGACGATGCGGCAACAAACCAATGAGAGATTAATGAGAATAAATGACCGAGGGGAAATTGAAGCGGGGGAGTTCGGAAATCACGGGAAGCTGGAATCCGTCTCAAATGCCCAGTGCCTGCGACGTTGTCTCTGAGTTAACAGAGTTGGTGGACAGTCGTAGAACGACGCTGATTAAATCTAACTGTGATTAAACTGTGAATTGTCAGCGGCTGAATCGACTAATTATCGGCTCTGTCGATTCCTGCCGGGATGTTAGCGGGACTTAAGCGACGACTGTTTCTTGTTTCAGGTCGACCTGCACAACGGCGGGCCTAGCAAGACGCAGAACATTTCTGGGATATTCATAAAGAATGTTCTGCCGAACAGTCCGGCCGGTAGAACCGGCGGTCTCAAGGTAACACGGTTTCTTTGAAACGATCCCTTTTACCGTCGCGGAAATTGTATTTTTGTACTCGAGCAGTTCCCGCGTTTCTAAGTTGCAAACTATAAAAACTTTAATAAAGTTAGAAGAAGAGAATTACGCCATTTTTGTCCAAATAAAGGTTTTATTGCGGCGAAAGTTTGTACAAACGTGCGTACGTTCCAGATTAAACGCGCGAATGCGCTTTTTGGTCTCTACCATTTTTCGTGAAAATAAATTTAAGTTTATAAAATTTAAATTATAAACTTTAATTTTGCGATCTCGGTGCCATTACAATATTTACCGTATTCCTTCGCTCTCAATTCGCGAATGTTTTGATCTAAGCAGCACCTATGCATCCATGTGAACATTTAATGGTCTACAATTGCCGCGACGTATTCTCGACTGTGCCTTAATTCGCCCTATCGCTTTTGCTTTCAGATTGGAGATAGAATAATTGAGGTGGACGGCGTCGACCTGCGACACAGTACGCACGAGCGTGCAGTGGAAGTTATACAAGCCGCTGGAAATCCTGTCAGCCTCGTCGTCCAGTCTCTGGTGAATTTGGTGAGATCTCGGATCACGCTCAGGAATATCGATGTTTCCACTTTGCCTCGTTTTCTCGAGTTTGTCAGCTGGCTTAAACGACGTTGCAAAAGTTTCTTGAACGCTGCTCCTCTCATCGCCCGAGGAGGGCTTTTATTTTCCATCGATCCTATCCACTTTTTTTCGTTACGTTTGACAATTATGCGAGATACATTATAATGACGAGATGTAAATCTGGGAGAGTATTAATTTTTCTCTTTCACGCGAACATTGCAATCTTCACGGAAAAAAAAAAGACTAATTCGTGGTCAGTGAAAAAATAAATATTCCTTTAAAAACGCGTTACCTGACTGCAAGTCTGTATTATATTCCTATTGGAAGTAAGCCTTAGTCCCTGGTCACGAAAAAGTCTCTACATTCCTGAGGGAAATAAATGCGCGACGCGCAGCTAAACCCTTTACAGCCACTGAAATTTACGACATTGCTTTACTCCGGTAATTCGCATAACGTTTACGTTACACGTCGTTTTATAGTCTGCAATTTTTCACGATGTACTTTTTCATTTACGTTAAGTAATCCTTGCACGAGAGTAATTTAAAATATAGCTGGCGTGCCAAGAGAAGTAGAATTAATATTTTCAATCAAAGCTTATTGAGACATGATACTAATTAATAGGCGGCAAGATAACACTTTTCTGATTAACTTCAATGCATCTGACAATCTTTTCGAAATTTCTGCAACATGTTATTAATGTTTTCTTGATTAATGTCCTCTTACTAAGTAATTACTTCGGATATACAAATTTAAATAAACTTTCATAATCTAATTTCTATCTTAGATTATGAATCTAAATCCGCTTCTAACGGTTCGCACAATTAATACTTCAGATTTCACAATGTAATCTAAGGATTATACATTTAACGACAATCTACGCGCAAACAAAGAGTCAGATTTTACTACGACTTTCAGCGAGGTCGCCATTACAAATTCGCGCACCGCTGAGCTGACTCGATTTGCAAGGCACGAAAGTTTCACTTCGCAATTAACCCGTACTCGACGATCGATTTCTCTAACCGGACGTTATCGTCGTCATCATAGCCCCACGCAGGGGACGAAATTGAGCTCCGTAATGTCGTTGAATGGCAGCGGCCCTAGGGGCTTCGCCGTTTAAGGCTCCGTCACTCGCCTGCTTCCAAAGCGTTGCCGATAGACACATTACGCGAAATTGGATGCAGAAGCGCTGGGATACAGGAGCGCTGGATGCAGGATGCTGTGTGACGGTACTTGCGAAATGTAGCGATACGCAAGTGGAACACGAGAGACCACGCGTAAACGAAAACAATCCCATTGCTCGGTAACTTTTATTATCCCGTGCAATCGCGAATCTCATCCGGCGATTGCAAATTTTTACGACTTCGAGCGCGAGATGCGCCGGTTCGCGTTCTCTCTTGCCTTTTTTTTTTTACATTCGTATCCTAGGACAGTCGAGATGACGCTACGTGGCGCCAATATAAATTCGACATTGACCTCTCTGATTGTTAACGCGGCCGTGCACGTCTGCGTGATTTTGTCCTCACAGCGGCGAACAATAAACTTGAGAGCGGTGCGAGTGCATCGCAGTATCTCGAACGAGCTCGTAACTCTCGACGGTAAAAATTTACAATGATTTGTCGCGACTCCAACATGACCTTCGCGACTAGCTCGCGGTCCGCGCTCTAGGACGGCTAAAATTTAACGAACATCCATATGCACGTTGTTTAATAGCGAACTATCGAAGCCTAATATAACTTCCTTCGTGCGATCATCGACAACCGTCGTGTTATTTTTGGCTTCACCGAGGAGCGCGAACTATTTTTTGATGCCACGATATTAGCTTGAAACCAACGCTGGGAAGAGACAAGTTCGCTACCTGGTTTGTACATTGTTAAGTGCCGCTTCAACGTAGATGTCAGGTCCCGCGAAAACGTCCGTTTGCTGCAGGTGAAATGCCCGATCCGCGATTGGTAATCTCTGAAAACGACATCGGCTTTCCCCGAAATTCCAATCGGCACTCGCTCGATTCTGTCAGAACCACCGATGCGGGGGGAGAATGGCGATATTGAGATACATGCGCGATCGCGAATAAATTGGAGGCTGAAGAGAGAAAGCGAGTGAAAGAGGGGAGAAGGAACGGAAGGAAGGCACGAAAGAATAGGACGGAGAGAGGACAAAGAACGAGATAAACGGAGAGGAAGAAAGAGAGAACATGAGAACCATTATTGGTGAACAGCTCTTGTGCGCGTATGATGCACCCGGGTCGATCTTTCCAATAAATCTCTCGATAAAAGATAGTGAGGAGAAGCAGAGGGGGAGGAAGGGAGTTAGGAGGAGAGAGATGCAATAATGGAGGTACATAAAGACAAAACAAATATGGGGGACAGGACGAGGACGAAGAAAGCTGCTATTGTAAAGACGCCTTTAGATAATGAGCCAATGACTATATCAAAAGACACAAGTTCCTCATTAATTAATTAATTCGAATCAATTAATTAAGCTGTATAACTTTATATACATTATTGATGGCATTTCCTTTAATTTAAAACGGAGTTTCAGAAAATACTGTCATTAAATTAATCAATCATAAGACAATAATTAGACGACATTTGATTTTCGGCAATCTTTCAAATTTGCACTAATCTTTCCGATTATAATCACGATTGTATTTGAAATTTATCAACGAATAAAGATGATTTTTAATTGTGGCAATGATTTTTCTCAATCAAACGCATATTTCTTTTTTTACGAGAAAGGCAAACACAAACAAGAGATGCGCTCGTCTGATCGCGTAGTGAGAGTCGAAGGGGTTGATGCGGTTCGCCAGAAAGAATGGTTCACCTCGTTGCGACCGAGCGCGCCCATCATCGACACCATGGACCATCGACGAGCCTCCCCTCTCTCAGCCCCGTTCCCCGTTCGCCTCTCTCGCCCTCGCTCGCGGGAACTTCAGTTTCGTGCACGAAACCGCCTGGTCGACGGCGCTTTACCTGATGTCACTCGGCTCAGTCGTCACGAGGCGTCGCGATGCATCGATTCTTTGGACGCAAATGTGTCACTTTCGTCGTACGTTATCAACGGAAACGCACAGATCGTGGCACTTCCCATCCGAATTCGACGAATCCGCGTTCACGCGCGTCGGTCTCTTAACTCTCGTCAGCGCATCGCCGCGTGAGATCGCGCAGCTGATGCACCGCGTTCGCGAGAAACGTGTGTATATATATATATATATATATATATATATATATATATACGCAATCGTAAATCACATCGTAAACTGGGTTTACTTTGACTTAGGGTATAGATTACGAGCGTACAATCGCGTAAGGCTCCATATCGGAAGAATGAAATTGAATGTACCAAGTAATACGAAGAAGCTGCGAAAGCAAGCAAATGTGTGTCGTAGTCTGCTTCCCTGATCGATTGGAAATGAAGAAAAATAAAAATTTAATGAATTCCGCGTTGGCGAGAGTCAAGGCTGACTGATTTTTTTTTTTCTGGTCTGACGATTGGTCTACGTGTACTGCTATGTTCGATTTTGATTATTCTCGAGTGTTCGTAAGAGTGTACTTCAATGACGTTCATCTCGTACAACAAAGAGGATATTAATCAGCAAATATGAGTTGTTTGCATTGTTATAGAAAAACTACAAATACGAGTGAGAATATGGCTTTTGCTAGATACGCTGTAATACTTTGCGTCTCTGACAAAAATTTGTTGCATCGTGTTTAATTTGATTTGCATCGAATTTGTCGAGGACGGGAGCTTTTCCTGCGATATCCAGTCGGTGGAACATGTTTCGTTTGGCATATTTCAGTTCGATTATTTTAAAAAATGCATGCAAAAACAAGAAAAAAAAGGAAACAGACTTATGCACATGGGACATACAAATAATTTTTATAGCCAAATGTTTTCGGACAGATGCTCGTATTATTTATTGCGAGAGAATCGCGTTCTCACACAGCGTGCAACCACTTATCGTTTTATCAAATTGTATGTTTATGAAAATCGTAATCTTCTCGAAATAATCGATTTCCTCCTTCGACCGTGAAAAGGAAAGCCGGAACGTCACGGGGAATCTAGCGTGCATCGCCTGCAGTCTGTTTTACGCGTTACGCAATTAAACTCGCTCAATTGCAGTTACTTTGGCAACAATTCAAGATGCTCGGCAAATATTTCCGTTGCACTAATTCATAGCGACCGGTTTATCTAAATGATCTGCGCAGTTTATCTCGCTGCTAAAATAAGTATAGATCTCAAACAACTCCACAAGACTATCTGCACCATATATTTTCATCTTGCTGTCTACTTCAATTTTCTCTCTCTTCTTAAAGCCTTTTTCTGTCGCGTATATGTGTGTATGTATATGTCTATTGTGTGTATATATGTTCCATTTTACCATTAAAATCTCATTGCAATATATTAAGCGCAAATTTCGCTTGTATTTTTTGTTTACTTCATTTTATCGTTTTATTTGAGTTTCATTCGAGTTTTCGAGTTTAATGAAAGCGGAATTAATAGCATTGTGTAACAAACTTACACAAAGTTATATAAATGTTTGTTCGTCGTGTTAATACAATTTTATGCTAAGCATTAGTGCTGCGGAATATATTTCGGTGAAATAAGTAACGTTAGCTCGGAGAGAACGCCGCGGTTAATGTTACATCGGAATGAATTTGAGCTTGCGTGCAACTCCAAGATTTCAGAGCGCGAGAGAGAATCTCGGAATTGTTGTTGCAGAGTCCAGAGCACGGCGGCGCCGTTCAGGAGGAAAGGGACACCAAAGTACGAAGGCAGACCGTCAAGAGTCATACGTCGTCGTCTTCCGGCGTCAGTCCTGGAACGCCGACGGCCTCCTTTCGCCGTAAACCACCGCCGGTCTCGCCCGCGAGATCCATCACACCGGAAGTGATACAGGTCGGTTTCCTCCTCATTGTGCATCGTACAATCTTCTCGAATTTCGACTCGAATGTTTGACCCTCGTAGTATTCGCGCGCATAATAACGGTATCAGTGACTAATAGTGACTAACCAGTAATTATCATCATGCGCACACGTGCGTGTTAAACAAGATTGTGTTCGTGATTGTACTATTCATAAATATTTCATAAAAGTTTCGCTAAAGTGGGCTGAGCAAACACGAACATCAAAAAGTTTCGCGATAAATAAAATTGTCGAAGCTTCAACGAAATCTTTGGTAAATGATTATTTTGTCTATTATTGGACGAGTGTCGCGGAATTGACTGTAGCAATTTACGTTCGTTCATCAATCAATTAAAAAAATTGCGGTGCGCGATTCGTGTTTTTCCGAAGGTTTCTGCGATCTGTAAAAGACAAACACAATTGCTGTATTAATTGGCAAAATGGTGCGGGAGAAATGCCGCGCGTCCTCAGTGGGTTCCGCGCTAATTAATTTCTTTAATTGAAATCGCCGACTGTAGTTTTTTCACGATGATATAAAGTGCATTTCTGTCCTAATTAAACAAATGCAGGCTGCGCGCGGTCATGAGGATAATCGTACTTACCACTCGTGTGAGCTTTAAACCCGGTCTAATAATTAATTCGCGTTTTTATTCATTAACGTTTATTTTAGATAAACAATTTATGCTTTTTGAAATCAGTCTCAATTGATTTCTTAACGTGGTTACAGTTTGCGAGCCCATCATCTTTGAGAGTATTTCACACAATAAATCTCATCAATCTCTTAAAAGTATTTCACACAATCTCTTTTATTGATGTAGTTTGTAATCAGATACACGGATGACAAATGTCATTTTATTTTTTATCAATCCAGAAGGAAATTTTAATTCTCCACTTCTGAAAATGTCAATTTATTTGTTGCGTAGCCAGGATTGGAGGGCGGCATTTCGCGCGGGGATTCCCACAGGAAAAGCTTGAAAAGTTCGGATGGCTTGGCTTCCGGTTCGCGAAGGTATAATAGAGAAATTGTAAATTTTGTTTCTCTCTCTCTCTCTCTCTTTTTCTCCCTCCCCTTCCCCCATCTCTCTCTTTCAATTTCAGTCATCTAAGATCTTTAGTAAATTATCATAATTACACGTCTATATTTTTAATAGAATTAATGGACTCCGTTCGAAGTTCGCAAATACATAATATGCATAAATGCTCATCAAAAATGCGCATTTTTTTTCCTTATCGCTTATCTCTTATGCACAAATGTTCCGCGTGACGCGTGAAGTCGGTGTCGGAACGTCCTTACCTGAGCGTACGTTGTACCTCTCAGATCCTCCATGAAGAAATCAATTCGGAAAACAGCCCCGTCGCCACCCGTGAATCCTCCGAGCATTCTTCGCGAGGTCAGCGAGGAACGTGAGGATCACGCGTCGTCCGCCATCGCGAAATCTGCCTCAAAGTCCAAGTACTCCTCGGACGAGAGCTCGGAGGATGAGGAGGACACGCGCATGCTGGAGGGAAACGTCTACACAAAGAGCGGCATCGAGGTAACCGAATGAAAGCCGATACTCTCGATTCTCTCTCTCTCTCTCTCTCTTTCTCTCTCGCGCGCGCTGCAATATAACGCCCTGTAAAAATCGCTTGCCTAGATTTCGCGGAAAAGCGCCGGAAACGTGAAGCGCACGAAGGCGGAAATCGAAGCGGATCCGGAGGAAGAGGACGAGTTCGGCTACACAAGCAGTGAGTGACATACTAAATGTAGACCGCGATTCGGAAACAATTGGGAAATGATATTTATATACTATTTACGTCATAGAAGAGATCGATATTCATTTCGTATGATCGCTCCGCCACGTTCGGTGACGGCTAACAGCGAAATTCGAGTTTTATTCCCCCGATCGATCAGTCAATCCGCATGATCGATCGGAAAGATAACCGATTACGTCGCTCTAAAATCGCGTGCGTAAAATCCAACGTGAGCGCCTCGAATGGCACGTGTTAGTCGACGTCGTCGCGGCGATCGATCGATCTCCATTACATGGGAGAACTTTCTCTTAATTTCGCAGAGAAGATACAGAAGAAGTACCAGAATCTCGGGCATAAAGTGCTGATGGTCACCCTCGAGAAGGACAGACGGGGATTGGGCATCTCTCTGGCGGGACATAAGGACAGAAATCGAATGGCGGTGTTCGTCTGTGGTCTCAATCCGATAGGTGCAGCTCACAAGAACGGCGGGCTTCTCATCGGCGACGAGATATTGGAGGTGGGTGTTTCGCTTCCCTCCTCCTCCTGTTCCTCCGCATTTTTACGACGTGCCATTTACGATCGCGGTCCCCCACGGCTACCTCGTCGGGTTGTTTAACCTTCGTTTCACGCGCCGTCTATAATCCGTTTAACTCGTCGCGACGTTACGCGTTGCGGGTTTTCTCGAGAAAACAACACTGTGCTTTCGTTTAGAACGTATATTTACTAAGCTGAGGAGCAACGTACGGCTCTATTGCATTTACAATAGGCCTACAGGATTTTTTCTCTTTACCATAATTTTGCGAGAGGATTTAATTAAGCTACTTAGAATTTCAAGTATGTGTAATTTAGGAATTATATGACACTTTGACACAGAGTTATCCGTGAATTAAGGAAAGTATCAGAAAAATTAAGTCATATCCGAATATGCGCGCAAATTTCTCTATTTTGTTTTTATTTAAATTATTTTTCATCTCTACATATGAACGATCAAAGAATTTCAGATATTTATTTACTAGCTGGCATTTCACAAGCCGTGTTTTGTTACGCGTTTCATTCGTAATATTACGTAATATGGTAAATAAAACTGGATAAAATATTATATTTTCTGTTCCACTTAGGTAAACGGCTGCGTACTACAAGGACGATGTCATCTGAACGCTTCCGCCGTTATCAAAGGCATGCCCGGTACTCTCTTCAAAATCATCGTTTATCGGTGAGATACCAGAGCTTTTTCCGCGTGTAGCGTGACGATGTAGAGACGACATGTATAACAAAATTCATTAAAACTATAAACGGATTTCGCCTGTCCCGGTTGCAGACGATCGAAGGCTGTCGACGACATCGCCGTAAAGCCGATAGTCCAATTTCCACCAACCTTGGATGACGTAAGTCGTTTCGCGGCGTCCATCTTTTTTTATTTTTTATCGTGCAAAAGCGGCTGCAGTACTCGTAAAATAATAATAAACCAGTAAAAAGCAATTGAACGTTGCATAGTACACTCGACGCGTCGCAATTAATTGAACAGCGATTACGAGAAAAAAAAGATGCTGCATAATTATTTTAATGATGCGATAAATGAACGATAAATTTTGATTAATTTAAATATTTTGAAATAAAATTGGATTTTATTTACTATTAATATAAAATGCTGGGTCTTATTTACTATTCGAAAAAAGACAAATTTAAATCTGCTCGGCATCGATGTGTACATATATATATATATATATTGAAATTATACAGATTTATTCAGCAGATTATGCGATAAACTCATTTCTTGTGAAAAAAGCATGTAACATAAAAAAACAGATATTAGAGATACAAAAATACTGTGAGTTTATTTGAACACTCTGTATGATATGATAAATTATCTTATACTTTGAAATATTTGAGGTGCATCATATTGTCATGAAACGATAGACGATATCTTATATGTTACAGGTTTATATAGACTTTAAGAAATACAAAGGAGTTCGTGACGTACGAGTGAAGAAGGCAAGTATGTCTCAATTACGCGAAATTAGTCAGCCGGCCAATATTTTGCACAATTTTACTTTCTGATACTAATTGTCGACTGATCGTTATCGTAGAGTCAATACGGCCTTGGTATAATGATCATCGAAGGGAAACATCTGGCAGTGGGACAAGGCATTTTCGTGTCCGACATTCAAGAAGGCAGTGCCGCGGAACAGGTAATTTTCGCTCGTACTTACGACCTTGGGAGACCTATTTTAAGCGGAACTCATGTACTTTACAACGCGACCGACATTTCAGGCTGGATTGCAAGTGGGCGACATGATCCTGGCCGTTAATCTAGATAGCTTATTAGGCCGCACATACGACGAGGTTCGTGTTTTCATATTTCTTTAAACAAGGACTTGTCTTGTCCAATCAAGGCTTTACATTAAACATTTAGACAATCTATATTCTACCTCGTTAATTTTTTTTAGGCGACGGAATTATTGAAGAGGGCGGAGGGAGTCGTTAAGTTAGTAGTTTGCAATCCTAATGAAAATAGAGAACAGAAAGAGAAAGAAAAGGAGAAGATTAAGGATGATTCATCAGCTTCGGTTGTACAGAAGACCCCGCAAAAGAGTGAGGCATTGGGTAAGTTTAATGACATGATCAAAGTTTCTATGTTTCATTTACACAAAATCTTATAATAACACGTTTCGTTTTCAAAACTATGATTCTGCACGATCTGCATTTGCTGTTTGATTCTCCGCTATTGTAATGTCAGCGACCGGCAAGGTAGCGGAACCCGAAGAGAAGAAGGATCCAAAGACTTGTACGATCGAGGTCGGCAAGCAGGCGACGATAGAGTTTCAAAAGGAGAAGAATCAAGGTATAGGTTTCTACATCGCTGGTGGTTCTAACACTCCTTGTGTGAGTACATTTGATAAGCTTCGAAATGTATCTTATCTGTATTCGCGTGATAAGTAACATCGCATTGCAGTGTTTACAAGTTTATAATCTTTATAATTTTTTTATAAGACATTCAGTTAAAATAAAAAATATGTATGCAATATACTGCAAGAGAAAGAAATCGACAAAAATTGGTGCATCAAGAAGATAATTTTACGAATTGTCACATGTTACGATACAGATTTATCGATATGCCACTTAATTTCAGAAATATTGTATTAATAATTAATCTAATAATATAATATTAAATAATTATATATAAATATTAAAAAATTATATCAATGTTAATACGTGCACTCTTGAGAAACAATATCTTTTCTTAGAACGGAGTATTCGTTCTGGACGTATCTCCCGAAGGTGCGGCTGGGAAGGACGGTCGGTTGCAACCAGGCGATCAGATTCTCAGCATAGGCAACGAAAGCTTCGCGGAGATAGAGCACGACAAAGCTCGCGAGATAGTTCTGAAGCAACCTCCCGGAACTGTACGTGGCATTTGTATTCTGTTAATAATCGTCTTCATTTTAACGTGGAACAAGAAGAAGATATAGGACAGTTTTGCGACTTGATATAATTTATATAAGCGGCGCTAGAACTATCACCCTACTTGAATATTTTCTTTTCGGCCGAGCGTTCGACGCGATTTTGTTGTTCGCTTACAGATCACGATGACGGTGTTGCGCCACGAAAAACCAGCCGAGGAATACGAGGTCGAGATACAGAAAAAGAGCGGCAAAGGAGCTGGTCTCTGTTTCGCCGCATTCTGGAGCAACAAGGGGGTCTACGTAAAGGAACTGGTAAGTCCGGTTCTCCAATTCTATCGACATACCTAAGCGATGTTTCACAATTCGTACTGATCGCGTTCTACCTATTTTTCTCCCTCTACAGACAGCGGGCGGTCAGGCTGTCGAAACCGGCAAGATCTGCAAGGGTGATCGGCTCGTAGCGATCGGTGGACTGGACGTTCGCGATGCTTCCCTGGACGACATCGCCTTTCACGTGAAGATATCTAATCCGCTGCAAATGAAGCTGGCTAGGTATCATTCCGCCAAACAATGACAGGTAAGACTGACGTGTCAGTTAAGCCACCGTAATCGAAACGTTAAGCGGAATACTCTCTAAATCGAAATCAGTGAAATTTCATTGATTTCAGTGCTATCATATATCAATCAATAAAATGTGCACTGTCATTCAGTGATAATACACTGATCGAAAATAACTGATTCCGATTTAGAGAGTACGAGGACTGTTTAAAAAGCCTATTCGAAGATCGCGTTTTTATATCTCTGTTTTGAACCTGTAATGAGGCAAGACTCGATAACATTAGTAAATATGAATTATCTTCCAGGGTTCTGCGGGCGGAACTCTCAGCGTGTGTCTCGACGTACGAAGAAGCGCCTGCAGACACCATGGATTCTAGTGTGATATACATAAGTAAAATAATGTCTCGATAAACTGTAAGAGTGTCTTTGTTACGAGAGCCGCGTGCAGCAGAATCGCGCGGCTCGCTCCATTAGTTACATGCCAGCGTCGCCAATCGATCTTGCCGTTCAAGCTCGCGGACTCGCGTGCGACACGAGACGTGAGACAGACAGAGAGAGAGAGAGAGAGAGAGAGAGAGAAGGAGAATGGGAGAAATAGAACGAAGGAGACAGAGCACGACAGAGCGCGATGACTCACAAACGTACACATCAATCCGAATCCGAGAGCCAGCGGAGGAGAGAACTTTTGTAATCTGCTTGTAGAGAGTACCAGAATCGAGTGAAATCCCGTCGACGTGGGTCCGTAAACGATTCCGTCTACCGATGTTCGCGCTCGTAGTAGCCGAAGTATCTTATTATTATAATTACATAGCGAGGTAATACGTTCGCCGAGACGAGAGTTCAATAATGGCGAGAGTTCGGCATAAGAGACCGCAGGACAGACAAATTGATAATAATCCCGGAGTCTGTAATCGAGACTCGCGAAGGGGGGAAAGCCGCAGGCTTTCGTCCAGATCTGATCTTTTCACTTTGGACTACGTCGTTTCCCTTGTATCCTCGGATACAAAATCAAACTCGCTTGTACGTTTCGTATCGCATTTCTTGCGTACACTTTAAAGCAGGCAGAGATAGTAGGACCGATTGTAGCGCGCGTTTTCTCGATATGTAAAGTATTTTCCCTCTTTTCCTTTCTTTTTACGATAAAACTCTAGTCTATCAGCTCGAGATCGACGTTTCGGCATTTCTCGCCTTAATTATCGCTCTCGCTCGCGTCGCGGCCGCTTCCGCTGTCGTAACGTTATTATTATATTATGACGTATATTGTATTTTTAATATTAATAAGAAGCATACGCGGGACGAGCTACGTACGAGTTACGTCAGAAAACCGCACGTATCGAGGGAATGCTTGGAACTCATACATACATCGATCGTTGCGCAAAGATTTTCTCACAAGCTTGTTAGAATAAGACACTCCAGTTTAGATAAATTTGGTAAAATTCGTACGTAGAATTTTACAAAACGTGCGGTTTAATTTACATACGCTAGAATGAGCCAGAATGAATAATATAGAGATATGAAACGCGGTATTGCCAGATGGATTTTTAATTCGTGCAAACTTTGCGCAATTCGCGCGTGGATATCGTTTCGAAGTGGCTCGTGCGTCGATGTACCAATCGGTGTAAACTATTGCCTAAAGAATGTTAGAAGTAAGACGAGAGGAGATATACACATACACACATCCTTCGAGCGTAGACCGATAAACACGGGAGCACAAGCGGTCGCATCGAGTGTCGAAACGTCGATCGAGAGAATCGTTTAACTGTAAGTGCTTGGAGACGCGCGCTCGAGATTATGCCCGACACGATCTCGCCGTACGATCGAGAGGTGTTTCCCAGAATGGATGGCGGATATCTCATCCCGAGTGTTCAAGCGTTTTCTTCATGCTCCGACCGCCGTCAAGACACAGCAGGCGACGCGTCGAAAAAGCTAGACTGGCTTATTGAGTACACATAGCGTTAAATTAAATCTCTTACCGTGTAACTAGTCCTTACAACATGTAGCTTAGAGATTTTCAGAAGAAAAGAAGTAAATTTGAAGAAAGAGAAATTATATATATAAATAATTAAATATATGAATGATATATAAATACAGAATCTATATTAGAAGTCGCGGAACGCGTTTTAATTTAACGAGTCGCTCTGTATCTGTCATCGCGTGAGTGATTGCACGTTCTTAAAGAGCGTTTTGCATTCGAATCTCGTATAGTTTATCGTAGCGAGACGTTCATAAGGACGATCCTGTCTCGGACCCGTCTTGAAAATGAGTAATGTCATTAAAACTGTTAGTTGTACGATCATTATTATTATATATTATATAGTATATTACGACAAGTTGTATAAAGAATTAATTATTGTGTATTGTACGATGCGTTATCGCGTATTAATGTTCGGATTTTCGGACAGCGACATGGAGCAAACTTGATAAGAGCAAGCCGTTGAAAATCGAAAAGCGAACTGTGTTCCAAATAATAATTATTATTGATCAATAATTACGATTGTCGATTGATAATAATAATTATCGATGAAAAAGATTTGACTAGATGAGGATACAAGCATTTTACTCCTCAAATTTATTCATATTAACGCAAATGTGCAAAACTGTTTATGTTTTTCAATTTTATATCAGTGTGTGCTTCACTGCAAAAATCTCGTTCAATTTTAATCAATTTATCTCATTATCTCATTTTTATCACTTGTCACTTGTCAATTTTTATTACGCGACCTACATTTTACGATTACATTTCTTACTATATCGTTATATGTGCGTATTGTATGTTATTTATTGTAGCTTAGAATTTCAATTCAAAGTGCACTTCATATTTCTTATTTACACCGCTTTTTGAAACTCCATTTAATTGTCGCATTTCTACGATGTACGTTACGAAAAAATATCTCAGCACTCGGTAGTCATTCGGGCTATCAGCGCGTTAAAAAAATTCTCTTAAAGAATTTTACCTGAGGCATAGAATATAAATGCGACTAGCGTTAGCTGTGCGGAAAAACGGAGGCGAGTAATCTTTCGCGAAAATCTCGCTGATTCGTGTTTCGCGTGGATACTGGGTTCGAAGTTGCGTCTCGTTTCTGCTAACGTTTAATATCGGATTGTCGACGGCGCGGGATATCGTGTGTGACATAAGATTACGTCGCGAAAGACTCGCGGGATACTCTAGCTACCGATCGCCATTATGATCCCAATTAGCAGGAGATAATAATCGCAATCGTCTGATCAAAGAAATTTCACCCGCAATTTCGCTGTCGTTTGCCGTCGGAAAATCGAGGCAAACGACATTCCGTAATTTTTCATATTAAATCGAGTTCATCTCAAATTGTTCCGACACGTGATTACGCGCTCGCGCGTGGAAACGCGACTTCGAAGACGGTTCGACGCGGATACACGTCTCGATATTATGTATCCTTCAGAGTTACTGTTCTGTTCACATGTGCATTTATTGTACGATTATTGATGGCGTTATTGCACACGAGCGGGGCGATTGTAAAATGGCTCGAGGGCGATCAATGGACGATCCGTCGTAATCGAATCCGGCATCTGAACGTTTCGTAAGAAAGTGAAACGGACGAAGGGGTGATAAAAAGATATCTCGTCTGGCTCTCTTATCATGTATTTTAGGTAAATTAGACGCCATTTTACAACCAACAGCCCGGTAAAAAGTTTTCATATAAGAATATATATAAACATATACTATATAATTATATACATATGTTCATATATCTTTTTTCTTTTGTAAAATTACTGTTTGATACAAGAAAAATAATAATAATAATGAAAAAACGTAAAAAATAATTAAAAGGATAATTTTCGCATTGTTTCTTTTGCAAAAAGTCAAGTTTGAAGAAATAAGAAAAAATTGCTCTTATATAATTATATATAGATCATTATATATAATTATATAAGAGCAATTTTTTTAAGAACAATATAAGAACAATACAAAAATTGTTCTCTTAATTATTTTTTGTGTTCTCATTATTATATTATTATTTTTCTTGTATCAAACAGTAAATTTACAAAACAAAAAAAAAATATGTGAATATACGGATATTTCGTATATAATTATACATGTTTATATATGTTTATATATATTTATATACATTCTTACATGAAAAATTTTTTACCGGGGGCTCACGATTATTGTCTTGATTATTGTTATCATGATTATTACAGTCGACGTCATGATCATCGTAGCGCGGCACTACTGAGAGTAAGAAAGAAAACTGATTATTATAGAATAAGTATAAACCGAGGGGAGAGAAAGACGGAGATCTATTAAAAGCATTAATTGCAACGTTGTAGTAAATGATGTTTCTTATTGTTGCATAAGTAATCTCTTTACGCTACTTTTACCTCTGTATCTATTATCTTATTGAACGACGGTGGCATATTAAGGTAAGTAAAGCACTCGTCCTATTACAATTTTCGTATAACATAAGAAAGATATTTTTTGTTATAGTAACAACTTTTTTTTAAAAAATATCTGCTTATCGCAAAATGTATATGCAAATATCGTGCAATAAAAAAATTATTCTTAAATATTTCAATGCTTCCAAATATCATGATTGAGAAACATAATGTTTCGGAATATAATTCCCTTTTGTTTTTCAACAAAGTAACTAAAAATGTACATTTTTCGCAATTTCCATTTCACTTGATTTTGGAGTCACAATCGAGAGGACAATCGCGGCGAACGCGGAAAACTCGCTTTGAGAATTGCTTCGGAATACATTTTATTTTTCTGAATGCAATTCGCCCTTTCGAGATCGAATATCGATTCGCGGGACGCCGCTGTGTTTCGCGAACGACGCAAAATCTCGACGGCGCCGCCATGCGCACGTGTCATTACGCGCCTTTTTTTCGATTAATTAATCGTGCATTATCGCGCGCTCGTAACCCACTTCCAATAAACGATAAATTTCTTTGGTCCACTTAGAAAAGAACATTCTTGAAACGAGAAGAGTGACGACGGTGAAATAAGTATGCATACACGTTGTCGTCTCCTCGCTCGACCGCGCTCGGCGTATTTATTAATTAATATCGCGATTACCTTACACGCTCGTTAAATATCGAATACAGATTGTCTTCTCGCCGCGAGACAGATTTCACTCACGCGGATCGCGAGAGCGAGAGGCGACTTTACGTTTTCGCGACGTATCGATAATCTCCGCGAGATTATTTGTGAAAAGTCTTAATTTCACAATAACGAGAGTTATGACAGTTCTGTAATTTTTGTCTAAATCAGGAAAAAGAGGAGAAAATTAACCGTGCAGCGACAGCTATCTGGTGCGTGAAGTATGAATCGGGAAGGACAAGAAAATTTGCGGTCGTCCACGTGTCTTCCTCGGGAGGGCGAAGTGGAGCGACGCGGGCTCGTTCGGTTTTTTCGTGAAGCGTGAAATTCCAATTCGCGGTCAGCGAGGAGAGCTCGGAGCGAACGCTTCGGAAATCGAACTTGACCCTGAAAGTTTCGCTGATCGCTTTGACAATCGGATGTCAAGAGAGAAAGGCGGAAAGCCGACGTGTGAGAATATTCGACGCGCGAGTTGGCGTCAATTTGTTCGTCGTGGTCACCGACGCACTGGACGGTCAGCTTTTACTTCGAAGTGACACGCTTTTCACGAATAGACAGTTAACCTGAAACTTGACTGTGTGTTTTTCACTTTTCATTTAACAATGATAACAATGAATATCTAGGAGAAAAAAAATAAATCAAAATTTCCTTCTTCCTATATTCAGACCTACTCTTCAAATACTTTTTTCTTTTGCCCTTTTGTTCTCCGTGAAAAATATGAGATTTTGTTCGGTGAAGAATCAACCGAATCCCAGTAACATCTGAGATAGATGAACGTATTTAAATTGAAAAGTGAAAATTTCAATGATAATAATGTTAATAACTTGTATGTAATACATAATAATATATAATATATTCTATATTATATATTAATCCGTTCTACACAAAGGGGTATTTCGAGTCCGATCCATGAAAATTTCTCGTAACTGAAAAGTCCCTTATTTCTATTTTATCTTCTTTTAAAATAAAGTACAAACATTTATTCTACAAACTTCAAAGTATATTCATGAATTTTTATAAATTTTCTGAATATTCTTTAAATAGATGAAACAATGGTCGGACTCGAAAAACCCCTATTTGGATAAGATGTCGTTTATTACACAGTATTATAAGGATTAAAAAAATACATACGTATACAAAATAATATTCCGAGAGAAGATGTTTCATATGTAACTATACAAAATCATATAAAATTATATACAATTAAATATATTCATTTATACATATCAATTTTTTTTTAAAAGAGAAGGCTGTTACAATGTTTAGTATGACTCTTCCACGCTGTAACTAATCTATCTCAGAGGATCAGAGAAAATGATCATACATATTAGAATATGTCACATCCGTTTCTTTTTTAATCATAGAAAGGAATTAGCTACATTTCTAATTAACGTCATAAGACAAGGTGTACGTGAGGTGAGGAATCGAATTCGAGATTGTAAATTACGAATCAACATGTTCGCACACGGAGTCATGTATCACCTCGTGAAAGTTTGTATTGGTACACAAACATATTATACGAGGAAACATTTTTGCGCCGAGAATTTGAAAAACGATTAGCTGAAGAAAAATAAAAGTGAAATATATAACTTTACTGAGGGGAGAGGGAGACATTAAGAAGAAAAATAACAGTAAAAAGAGAAATATATATAAACATATATAATCGTATAGAATTATATACAAAATATGTCCATATATGTTCATGTATCCTTCTTTCTTTAGTAAAATTACTGTTTGAAAAAAAATAATAATAATAATGAATAAAAATAATAATAATAATGAAAAACATAAAAATATAATTAAAAGGATAATTTTTGCATTGTTTCTTTTACAAATAATCAAGTTTGAAAAAATAAGAAAAAATTGCATACATAATTATATATAATTATTATATATAATATATATATATATATATATTCTTATATGAAAAATATTTTGTACATAATTATATATGTTTATATACATTTATATATATTCTTATATAAAAATTTTTTTACCGGAATACAAAAAGTAGTAAACCGTAAACAATAAGCGAATAATCGGCCAATCACAGTCGAGAATTGTATTACGTTGTATTCAATCCATATTCAAACATTCGAACATTCCTCCATATCGTGTTCTTCTAACGTCGTGAAGTTAGCCGCTAAATTTGAATGTCCGAACGTGCGAAGTTCTTCCGTTCGTTACACCGTGTTGCGACAGTCTCTTAGTCGCGCGCAATTTCTTTGGTGCATAAGAAATAATCCGTTCAGCGCGATGGAGACGATGTTCGATTGGAAGGATGTAGACTTTCTGCTACCATATGTGAAGAAGCGATTAATGTCAGGAAACGCACAGGTATAAGGGAAACTCTATATTCGCATTTTCACATGGCGCTCGATCCTCATTTCGCGCCGTCGAGCGCAAGTTTTTGTACCGACTATAAAATTTAATATCGAAAGAAAATGTTATATATATATATATATATATTTTTATGCACATAATAACATGCATTTTTTCGTTGAAAATTATTTCCAATTTCAACGCGAATGGAGTAACGCTCGATTTCCCAATGATTTTTTATTCTTACTCTTCTTCTTAGTTAATTTCCTAGTATAACTAATAAAGTATAACTTTCTTCTTAATTGAGATATATAATTTCGCCGAGTTTAATTGCCGATGCCGCGAAAAGGGATCCTGCATCAAATATCGCGTTTCATGAATTCACGAACGAGCGTGAGGAGCGAACGTTACAACTCGGATCGCTTGCATTTGATATGAACTCAGCGAAATTACAGCGGTATTCATCATCTGTAACGCGAACGCGTAACGCACGAATCGAGGACGATCGATCGGAAATAGAGCGGAAAGAAGTGAAAACGAGATAGATCGGCCTGATTTACGTTCATGAAACACCGACAGCTTCGTTCGTCAATATATAGATATGTGTGCGTGTGTGTGTTTTCTGCAATTTCATTTTCTCTTCGATCTTTGGCTGCTAAAATTTTAGGTCTGGAACGCGGAGATACTGCTAACGTTCCTGAAGGAGACGGAGGAATCCGAAAGAGGTGCCATTGTCGAAAAGCTCGTCAAATTCGACATGATATCTACAATATGCGATGTATTACAGACATCAGATGAAAATTTCGTAAAGTATGCAATTGCTTCCTTAGAAAGAAGAAGAAACATTCACATGTCCATCAAATTCGAATTTTCTTCGCGATAAAATGCCGATTTTGTTCGCAGAGTCGTTCTCAAATGCTTCGAGATTATAAGCGTTCACAAAGAGTTCTATGAAAATCAGGCGGCTATAACAGCTATACAGACAATGTTGAGACTTAGTTACTGCGTAAATAAATCACTCAAAGACTCATTGCTGTTCGAGAAGCTTGTACAGAGTGTGTCCGATATACTTGTTAGGTATATTTTTCTCGTCATGGTTTAATGTAAAAACGCAATGCAATTTTTTCAGTATTATTCTTTATATAGTCAATATATATATATATATATATATTACATTAATTAAAATATAATTAATTATATAATTAATACATAATTAATATATAAATAAATAAATAATTTTATATATATATATATATATACATATATTGATATATTCAATTATATTCGTTAATATTTCGATGATTTTTATTGATTATCAAAAGTTTTATTAAAGCAATTATAATTATTATGCGTAATAAAATTGAAACATTTATCATAACGATTTTTAGATCGCTAAAATTAGACGTGAGCTTCGACACAGGCTGCATTCTGCAGCAAATTGTATTTTTCGTGAAGAATCTAAGTATCGAAGATTTGCAGAAGAACGAACTGAAATTCGCAGCTGTCGCGATGTTAAATGTCGTCCTACAGAAACAAGCAGTCTTCGATGAAAATACCGATACGGAGATGATCATCGACGTCTGTCACGATGTATTAAAGTCGATGACAAAACTTGTCAAATATGACGTTGACGACGATACGATTTCATTCGCCGCTGATTCATTATGCAGTACCTGCGCCAGCAGTTCCCGGTGGGATATTCGTCAATTTATTTTTCTCACAGCGTGAATATCGAAATCATTTTTGTTCAAGATAAAAATGTTCTGTTTCCGCAGATTCTGCTTCATGCAAAATTCGAGGGAAAATGATCAAACTAAGCTGAACATTTACGAGAAATTGGACGATCTGGAGATGTGCGTGTACCATACGATGATGAATATAATTATACCATACGTTAAAGTATGCTCGTTATAATATATAATATAATAAAAATTTACTATAATATATTATAAATGATACACTGCGTATATATACAAATGAGTAAAATGAATCATAAACACCATTGAGATGTAAACAAATTTTTTTGGCAGGACAAAGACTTGCCTTTTCTAGACTTTAATGGGTTTTATAGAAATCTCGTTTTCTGTCTGAATGACTTATATCAGCTAAAAAACTGCAATAAGGACAACTTATCAAACCATTTGATTGCCAATGGTTATCTGAAGCGTTTTCTATATTTGACCGTGCAGTTTCCGTAAGTTGCAGCTTTTATTTTTAAATCCTGTATGTATAAATCAATATAAGTTGCAATTGCCACATACACACACAAATTGTGTGAATATAAATATATATATATTCTACTTTAGTTAAATATAATTAAATTTTTAGTTAAATATAAATATAATTATTTTTTTAATGAATCTATGCAACATACAGCAAGCTCGCATATATATCAAAAAGATCTAAGTACTTTGGACATTTTTCCCTAAATCTCTTTCAAAAAAATTTCGTATTAAAGAAAACCTATTCATTTCTAATTTAATTTTTAAAATTGCTAGGAATTCCTTTATCTTTCTGGGGATAATTTCAATGTTTTCAATTGTAATTGCCTTTATACATAAATATAACTTTTATTTTTTTCTATATTATTTTTCAATATGTAAAGAGGTCCATTATTTTATATATACTATTCGTTATAGCTCTCCGAAAATATTTAATATAAATCGTTTCTAAAATCTTAATATAGCAAAATAAATTGGATGTTATATATTGTTCCTGAAGTTTTGAATATTTTAAAAATATGTGTCTAAATCACTTAACAATAGCATACACAAATCGCGAAACAACATTTCACATTACAGAGAGAATTTAAGAAGACGCACCTGCATGTTACTATCACGGATCCTAAGTATTTTCGGTGAAACGGCATTCTCCATAGATACGGAGAAATTTGCCAATATGTTGCATCAAGGTCTCGTCGAGTTACCAAAAGATTCAACAGAGTGGAACGATGCCATAGCATACAAAAATACCGGATCGGTCCTTATAATTCTGCTATATTATCATTTTCTTGGCACTCGAGAGTATGAAAAAAAAAAAAAACAATACTTTTCTCTGATATTGCTTGTTTCATTCATTAATATTACAATTTCTATATCTTTCTTCAGAAACGACATGATATCCTTGGACTCCCTAATTACTAGAGTCATGCTACTTCCAAAGTTTTTACCGATCTCAGTTCTGATTTTAAAACCTCTGTGGTTGCTATTTGCTGTGAGTACATATTTATCTCGTGCTTGTTTGCGCTATGCACTGATTGCGTTGTTCGATTTCGCAGGTAACGTCTCTATCTCATCCGCGTCCTAATTCAATATATCATTATGAAAACGCGGTTGATCAAATGACAAGCATCTTGCAAAATTCAAATATCAGCGAATATTATACTCATCATGTTGATCTTTTACATTATTGTTTCAAATGTCCAAACATTTCACAAGACATATTAAATAAAGTTTTAAATTTATGGCTGATAGAGTCCGATGGTGACATCAAGCCATTATCGATCGATTATACCAAAGTTGTTCAACATTTATTGGTAAGTAAAATATCTATTTTTTACATCAGAAAAAAAGAAAGAGAAAATATGAAATTAGTAAACAACAAATAGTGCTTAATAATATTTCTATTTTTCAAATTAAACATGAAATTAGTATTTTTGGTTGTATGTCTTTGTTGAACATTTTTAAGATAATTTTAAATGTTTCAATAAGTTGCAATGTTTGACGGCTTAATTAAAAAAGGAATTTTAATATGAGAACAAACAACAACTTGCTTGCAAATAGATGGTGATACAGGCCGGTTATTCCAAATGTATTGTCAACGTTGCTCTGAAAGGGCTTCGTCATTTTATGCAAATCATCAAAGACGATAGACAGCTCATGGATCAACTCGCGGGTGTCATGTGGTGTTTATTACCTGATATTTTTTCATCGTATCAACCAGATGCTGGTTTGTCAAAATAATCCGATAGATTATTCCCACAAAACTTTCCACAAAAATATCATTACGAAAAATACTCTAAGCTATACTATTGAATTTCTAGAAATATATATTATTTATACTTGAAATTAACATTATATAACACGATTTGATCTAATATTGATTTAATATTAAAGGGTTTTGTCAACATTTGCATTTGCAGTCACGCATATAGAGACAAGTCTGGAGTTGGCTAATATGATTCGACCATCCGCGACCATACCATTATCTTTCATAATACGTAGCGCCAATATTATCGACACTATATTTAAGAAAAATAAAGATTTTTCTAACACAAAATTGATGACTTTAGTTTTAACGCAAGCGTATACTTTGTTAGATGTCGCTACGTCGCGCAACTCATTCGAAGGTAAAGTACGAAAATATTCGTTAAAAGAAATAAGCAATCCGGTAAAATTATTACGTGCATACTGAAATATGTTTCTATCAAAATATGTTTTAAATACATAGTATTTTAATTACAGTACTTGAAATATACATAAAAAAATTTTGGCTGTTGAAAAAGTTATACAATTATGGATTTTCAAAAGAAAGATCAGAAGTATCCACTGTTAGTTTAAAACTGCTTTCTTTTATTATTTATTGTCAAAAAAAATCATCAATAAGGGTATGTATAATGATTATGAATGATTATGCACGTGTAAAAAATAAAAAATTGTTAAATATTTTAAAACAAATTTGTTTTTCAGTGCGAAAAGCCATTAAAGATCACAGTAAAAAATTTGTTTGAGCTGTTAACGTACGCGAGAAAATCACAGTGCTGCATAGTAAACGGAATGCAATTTATGTGCGAACTTTTAACATCAAATGATGATAGTTTGGCCGCCGTTGTGGAAAATATTACGACCGAAAACCATAATATATACCTAATTAATCTTTATGAAATTCTCCATATCATTCATGCAGAGGTCAGTTAAAACTGTACATTTAAAAACTGTAGGAAGGAAGGAGCACGAAAATATCTTTCTTGTTGTATCAAAAGTTTTATTCTATTGTCTAGTGTTTTTTTTTATTAATTAAAATTAAATTAATAATTATTAGAAATACTAATAATTAGGATAATGATCAGTTAACATATATTATTTTTTTACAGAAAGACCCGATATCGCAAAAAATGGTATATCGAAGTTTAGTTACTCTATTACATTTTTGTAATACTAAAGCAACCAAACTAATGCCTTATCTTTGCACGATCATGAGTACTTATGATCTCATCTTTGATGTAAATATGCAATATTTATCGTGTTACTTCAACGAATTCATCATTACGTGGCTTCATTATCGCAAGGCAAATGGTGGCGATGTACCATGGAACCCTAGAGCGTTGTATAAGACACCGTTTGATGAAATTTTAGATAAGCTTAAAGAATATTTAATGGTCCTTAACAATGAAAAAATGAAAGACACTTATTTGAATTTACAAAACGCGGTATGCATTATTTTTGGACTATATTATTTCTAAAATAAATTACACATTCTGTAACATTAATATCTTAATTAATTAAGATATTTTATATCTTATTACATTTTTTTTTCAGCTGTCACAGTTTGAGTAAAAGTAACAACTTTGTAGATATATCACGTTATATCACAATAAATGTAGTTTATATTAGAAAGGAGAAAGTTGTAAAACTGGATTTATATCTGGAATATCAAGTTTTCTATTAAATAAACGTAAGTTAATTTCCTTAAGAATTTGGTAAAACTTTGTGTTCTATATTTGAAAGAATAAAGTTGTGTACAACATAATGTATACAACAATATTAAAACAGTATTATTTTTCATTCACTACATATAAAAATTGCATTATTCGAATAATGTGTACGTTATATAGATTAATTTTATATCGTTAAGAAATGTTTTCTTTCAACAGAATAACAATTTATTAATGTATTTTGTACAATGTCATTATTAACATTAAAATCGCGTAAATAATACGCGCGTACAAAAATAGAAAAAGATTCTTTTCACATTCTAATTCTTCGTTTTCTTTATCTCTATGAATCTGCGTGATGTGCAGTTTTTAACTTACTTTTATGCTCTACATACATTCATTTTTATTTCCATTTTTATGTTTCTACATAAATTCATATTATGCAGCCACGATCCCACATTATCAATTTAACTCTTTCGAGATAACAAAATCCAAGAAGCTTAAAACAATCAATTATTATCGCATTGCAGCGCATGTTCTTTGCCGCATAACTTTTATCAGCTCAAAGAGAATACTAGTAACTTGCTCATTTCATTAATCATTTATTTCGTAATTAAAAGCTTGTTCTCCTTGTGTCTTTTCTTGCGAGTTCTCCTCTTACTTCCGCAGTCGATTATTTCAGTTGCATGAAATAATTGAAAGCATTTACTCTCACGTCAATCTCATCCCACTTCAAACGTGTTTGTCATTCGTCGTACCGTCCACGCGAAATAGTCAGGTATATATCAAGTATATGAAGCGATAGTTTACGAATGCAATTAACAGGATTGGTATTCCGTATATACCGCAACTGATCGAATAAATAGATCTCCTCGTAACAGAATAGCGGCAAGCGCTTCCGGTTGCATCGTGTTTTGACAACGCCAACGCTCCTGCATTTTGCAGGGACAGCTCTCCTCGCGAGTCTGTTGGAATTGCCTGAGGAGAAACTCCTACGGCAGCATTTACCAATCATCGTAACTACAACTACGACAAACTTGAAACTCAATTATAAATTTGTAAATGGAAAGAAATTTAATAATATTAAATAAAATTTAATAATTAAATTTAATAATATTAAATAAAAATAAATCGCTTCTAAATTCTTCGTCTATTCTAATAAATATTGAAATAAATTGTAATCACGATGAGATTACTTTGTCACAATAAACTTCACTTAATTATTAATTTAATTAAATAATAGAATAATTAATTTATTTGCGTGTAAAGAATGTTGCGAACGTTGAGATAATTCTCAACTGACTACCTCAAAAATGGAAGCACTGAGCCGGATTAGCGTCAACGTTGCTGTCTTCAGCATCCTAAAGCTATCCTCGAGTGAGGATAGGTGTTTCCCATAACCTGCGTCAACGTCCAACACGTATTACATTAAGAAGAAATCCGATTAACTATATAGCAGACTTACATTCTTGGTGGTCTTCTTGCACGGATACTCAAGGAATGTAAAAGCTTCGCGAGGAATTCTGACCCTTTTGGAGACGATGAGGATCGGACTGAGCGGGAATATCATTCCGGTGCCATGTTGAGCGAAGCCGGTAATCGATCAATAGACAAGAATGGCGCTCGGTTTGTTCTTTCTACTGAGTTTCTTGATGGAAAATAGGAAATTTTCGGACTCAACACGTCATAAAAGACAACCATTAACTTGTAGGAATATTTCATTAAGACATTTATTTACCTTTACGCATTCGATAAATACAAATGGGCACTAGTATTTCTCCTGTTTTGCGCACTATTTGCATTTGAAATAGATCACTTTACTTTCAACTTCTTTAGAGTTTAATGCAATGTTGCATATCGTTGTAGCTGCATAATTAGAATTTTATAATTTTTCTCGTTTGATGCAAGGTTATTCTAATGTTAGTTATTGTCAGCAGCCATCGAGACTGAAACTTGATTTCAAATCGATTTATTAAGATTCATAACTAAAGATTAAAACAATAATATCCTATTTTGTAAGTTTTCCTCAGCAAGAGGAAATTTTTGATTTTACTTAAGAAAAATAAAAAAACAAAAAATTCCAATATAATTCGCAGAATTTGCAGCGGCAACATTTTTCTTTAAAAAAAAAATAATAATAAATATCGAGTTACAAACTCGTTTATAATTACATTTCTTTTGACAAATTCAGCCAAAATCAATGACACAGTTTTATAAATGGATCAGAAAATAAATGGATGAGAAAATCAATTTAATATTTTCATTATGTATTAATATTTTTAATTTTTAGATCTGAGTTTGATCTCTCGCGGTGTAATAATCATTTCTTGAGAAAAAATTATATACAATATTAATATATGCTCGTTTCTTTCGAGAGCAAATCTTTTGACATCAGAAAGAACAGTTCGAGCGAATGCTTTGAAAATCAACTTGACCCTAAAAGTTTCGCTGGTCGCTTTGACAATCGATATCAAGAGAGAAAGGTGGTAAGTCTGTGTAAATATCCGAAGTGCGAATCAATGTCAATTTGTGACCATTGATGCGAATATCCAGCTTTTACTCCAAAGTGACATGCTTTTCGCGGATATTCGCAACAGTTAACCCGAGAAACTCGATGGTGTATCCTATGACATATACATTTCACAGGCGTTTTTCATCTTTCGCAACTATAATTTATCGTTTAAAATTAAAATGCGTTTTTAAATTGTGTGAAGAGTTGCATAAATGACAGTTATTTACTTCCACTGAATAATTAGCATAATTATTTTCCTCCTTGTATGTATATGTTGTTCCGTTCCATATTTATTTTTCAGTGTAATATAATTTCGCGCGCGTCTCTGTAAAGACATTTCTACATATAGAATATATCTTCAGCTACATTAGAATAGTACAAGAATTTTTCTACAAGAATTACGACATTTAAGCAAACACACGGAAAAAAAATTAAAGTTGCCACACCGAAACAATACTGTTATTTTTCGTCCAATATAAAATGATTATGACAACCATAGTATTCTGGCAGTGACCTATATGATATAACTGAACTCTCATAATCACTACTGTACATGTAACTATACCCTATAGATCTCTCAATCATATTATTTGTTCTACAGACCATATTAGAGAGATAGCAATAATCCTTCGGTTAAGGCAACATCATATATAAAAGTATTCTATTAAAAAAAATGTTACTTATCGTAAGAATTACAGTTGTGAGAACTGTATGGATGAGCATATTTTAACAGTTATAATCATTGTAATATCAATATAATTTTAATTCACATACATTTCTTTTACAATCATAGAGAATGTTGTAATAATCACAGCAATTTTTTTCAGTCCAGATATAATAATGTGATCTCTTTGAGTTCTCATTAAAGAACTTATTATTCTATTTCTTCGAAGACTTTTAATTTATTTGCGTCGAAAAGATGGGCAAGAAATGAGTCAGTATGCAGATCCGGTAGATAAATGGTGTAAAGGCTAACTCTAAATTGTTTTAACGTGAATGTAAAACATATTTAATGCTTCTGCTAAAAAACTTAGCTAAAACCAGTTTTAAAATATGTTTCAATGAATGAAAATCAAATCGATATTCGTGACATTATATGCCGACATCAATTGAAAAATACAAACAATTTGAAACAATTTGGAAAAGATATATTCCAAACAAGTATATATTAATATTACAATTGTTTCTTTATTTTAATCGGAATCGAATGTCAAATCAAATTTCAAGTAAACAATTAAACCTCTCACACGAATAATCTCAATTATGCTATGATAAAAGGTAATGATTGAACGTTTGCGGCTCAAAATATCGCCCTACATTCTAAGGTATCTCATTCGATACATCCTTGAGACGAGATTCAAAAGTAACAGAATGAAAATTAAGTCGATATTCTCTTTTTCTCTCTCTCTCTCTCTCTCGTGACATTATATGCTGACATCAATTTGGAAAAGATATATTCCAAACAAGTATATATTAATATTACAATTGCCTCTTTATTTTAATCGGAATCGAATGTCAAATTAAATTTCAGGTAAACAATTCAACTTCTCACACGAATAATCTCAATTACGCTATGATAAAAGATAATGATTGAACCGTTCGCGGCTCAAAATATCGCCCTACATTCTAAGATATTTCATCCGATACGTCCTTGAGATTCAAAAGTAACAGAAGGCTATAAAAATACTAAATTAAGATGACTATAAAAATGCGAAGGTGAATCGGCTTCCATTCGCGCGCGCAAAGCGGCGTGAATTATTGCGCGATTATTTCCTTTTTTTTCTCCAGTTGATCAACGATCGTGACACGAAATCAATTCATAATCCGTAATGCACTCTCCTAAGTGAAAATCGCGGTGCACTCGAACGAGATAATCGATTTACGGCCGTTAACAAATCATCCGCGATGTCCGGCGAACCACGAGTTCGCGCTGGACCAGACCGGCACCGCAACACTGTAAGCCGATGCTTAATTATTTTGCACCGCAGCCGTGCATTTTGGTACACGAAACGGCGGTTATGACGGCCGGTAGTCGGGTACGAGAATCAATGGCCCGTGAAATATAGTTCGGCGGCCGGTTTTGTTCCTTTCCTTCTGCAAGACCCGTTTCACGCGTGCCACGATCGAGCCCGCGAACCGGTCGTCTCGAACCGGAAACGAAAATGAACGTGTTTTACCGGATAATCACGTACCCCGGTGTTGCCCAACGAAACGAGATTAGATAGTGGATGAAATCCGATAAGAGGCACGCTTAATTTCAGCGTTACGGTTAAAGCACGGTAACAGAATATTCTCGATTGAGATATCGTACCAGTTTGACATGATTTTTTTCAGCGAAAAATTGTAAATGTAATTCATACATTTTCTCTTCGGGGAGAAAATGTCTACATGTGTCTTAAATGATGCGTTCGCTAGCAAGAATCATGACGAGGGGAAAAGGAAAATTACGGAAACTGTAAAATATCGCGAGTCTCTAAGCCTCGTTATACTTGTCGGCAATTGAAGACTTGACATGAGAATAATTCCACGTACCGGAAGTAAAAATTCTGGAGAAAGCTAATTTCAAAATATATTTATTCGTTCCACAACAAGTATAAAAAGAAAATATACTACTCTCTTTTTTAATATCGTGGACGTATGCGAACGATGTAGCGAACCGCATCGATATTCTTTCCGATATCGTTGAAACTTCCACAGGTCTTTTTCGTAAAAAAAAAATCCCCGAGCGTTATATATACATTTGCAATATATTCTTTTTTCTTTCAATTTTTCGATTTGTAAATAAAGTTTCGAATGTTGCCGTTTCCTTCGGGGCAGCGGAAATACGAGAAACCGCTCGGCTGCGCTCGAGGAGTAGGGGAAGGTCACTGGCATCGTAAAAATACAGAGGACGAGGCGCCGACGTTCTGGTGCCTTGGGGCACGATACAATTATACACCTCCTCCGTGCAAAAGGGAGTAAAAAGGCAGATATCAATTATAGCGGGACAAGTTTTGCGAAACGAACGGCACGGACTATTTCCGCTACAAGTGTGTGTGCGCGCTCGTCTGTCTGTCTACGCGTGTATGTGCGCGCATTCGCATTCCGAACTTTCTTAAGCAATTATGTCATAACATACGGTGCCCCCTTTTCGCATCTCTACCTCGCGGTCTACGCAATCTGTCCTTCCTCCCTACCACGACATCCGTCCTCTCGCCCGCGGCAGATCGTAGACGCTCTCCGGCTATCACGTCGTCACTCGGCTGAGAATCGAATTTCACGCTAATGATTATAAAGTGCCTGCCATTTGCGGCTGCGTACGCGATGTTCAAGACGAGAAGCGCGGCTTTTACGTTATTGCTTATTTGAAAAGCAACGAGTGAATTGCGAGACGTTCGCGGATTGAAGAACGCGCATAATTCGTACGCTTAATTTTGTACGCGAAATCGCGTCTAAGAGGGTCATTAGAAGTTACGAGACTCTGTGCGTGTCTGCGCGAGCCTCAAGGCTCACATTTTCTTCAACTTTATCTTTATTTATAAATCAAAAGATTGCAGAGAAAAAAATATATTGTGGGTCGCTGGAATGTTTTTTTCATAAAAAAAGACCTTGATAAAATAATATCGGGACAATTTGTAACGATATCCATAATAAAAAGAGAATATTTCCTTCGTACTTTCTATGAAAAAATTAGTTTCTTTTAACAGAAGATTTCTTTTTATTTCAAGTGTATTTATACATGAAATTGCAGACATCGCATCTCTCGCGATTGCGCCAACGCCGACGCCGAATTTTAATGAACGTTTCTGGATCCGCGAGAAGATGTGTTCTCAGGCTCGCCTATGATATCCATCTTCCATTGCCTCATCGCTTCACGAACGACAACGAGCCTCATTACACGAATTTCATGGGAGACCACGCTAATTCCTGGTGCTATTGCTCAAAAGTCGACCGATAGCAGACGCGCTAACAATGCGAGTAGCTCACGTTGATTACATGACCGTTTGTCAAATGAGTTTGCCTCGGTGTCTTCCTCGCTATCTTTGCAACATCAGCAACCGGCGCGCCATTACGAACGCTTTACGAGCGACGGAGGAATCTTCTTTCCGCGGCAATATCCACATCTACCTCGCAGTTTGATTTACGATAATTATCTTGTTACATTCGAAGGATCGCCACTTGCAGGAGAGAACCGAAGTTTCGCGGTAATGCCCCTCCGTCGTTTTTTTATTGCGTTCTTTTTTTATTACGTACGTTTATCTTCAACGGTATTCTCTATGATGTCCCTGCGCTTTGTCGCTTTTACAAAAGTCACAAGGTACTTTCGCATGCTATTTGACGTGACATACGTTAGAAGGAAGGAAGAATCTCTTTGATGCACGATTCAACTAATTCGAAGTCGAGAATATCTCGCGTGTCGGTACGCGGTTACGAGTCTTGCAATGGTAAAAGAGCAAATTAAGCGTGACCCGGTTGGTGCCCAAGTTATCTCTTGCTGAAATTTCTGCAGAATATTCAATGTCCCTTCCGCTTTGCGGAATTATATCAAAATAACCGTAGCCGGTACGGCGCGTAACGACAGCAACTTCGGCAAATCCGATACGTTTATGCAGTTTCAGTTTTTCAACGGCAACTTCGCCGTTAATTTGGACGATACCTGAGCGGCATTAACCTGACGATAAATTTGTTTCGTGAAATATGAGTCATAGAGCGACAGAATACGCCGCTATTTGAAAAGATTATCGCCCACATTACTGCAATCTCTTCCCGTTAAAGTGAAAACACGGAAATACAAGATATAAATAGTTGAGTAAAAGGAAAAAAAAACATTAAGAAATTTCTGATTAAAAAATAACGACGTCCTCTCGAAAATTGTGTTTTCTCTCGATATATCCCGTTAAACGCTGTAACGCGCCGAAAGAAACCGAACACGGAAAATCGAGATCGCAATGTTCACCGAGCGAAATCAGCATTTCTTAATCCGCTGCAGAAATGGCACGCCGCGGAATTCGTTACCATTAATTGCCACAATTTAACGAGGTTGCAAGGCTGGCTCTTTATGGGGGACGAATTCGTGAGACCAGCCTGGAGAACGGTCGCGGCGTATCTCTCGCGTGGTTGTTTGAATTTAGATGGTTCCGCGTAACGCACGCGTGGACGCGAGATCGCGTTTCCCGGCGCGCGGTTTAACATCACGCGTAACTTTCCACGAGGTGGAAAGCACATCGGCGCGTTCGGCGAGGTCTTTTTTTTCGTGGCGAGTAATAGCGAAGTCGATTCACGGAATAAGAAGGGTCAGGCGAAGCCTACTTTCTTCTACTGAATTGTCGCGCGCACGGGGCGGGAAGGGGAACTCCAGTTCGGCTTTATGGTGGAAACTTTGCGAAAGAGTGAGAGAAAAGAGAAAGAGAAGGCCTTCTTCTCGCCGACGGTCAGCCAGTATGTGCTAGTCCCCGCGTAGTAGTAAATGTGAGGCAGTAAAACGTAGCGGCTGGCGATCCTCTCACGATCGGTTCGAATCTGATCGGATCGCACCGCGCGCCTTTGAGTCACGCGCGAGAGCGTAGTGAGTCGCAAACGGTTCGCCGATTGATCGATAACGCAACCGATCTAATTCATTGATCGTGGTGATCCCCGTGGATACTCGCCGTGAGAGCGTGTCCGGAGACCAGCCGGAGATTCGCATAAGTGAGTACGCAACGCTCATCACTGACAGTGACATACGTGGTGATGTATAAACTGCGAGTAAATAGACGGATTATTTGTTTTTCAAAAATTACATAATGATGACCGATAAATTTTTATAAATCGATCGAAATGCGGAGAATTAATTTCCGAATTAATTTCTCATGGTATCAGTTGACAATTTTGGATTAATACCGTTCATTGATTTATCTGATATATTAACATTTTGATAATGAAAAAAAATGGCACAGAGATTATCGAGATTCGAATCAGTCGCGCATTCATGTATTATGATCATGATGCGAACATGATGGATCGGGGCAATGTGATTATTAGAATATCTTTGAGCCTCAAAATACGCGTGGTATCGTGTTAAATCATATCATAGTAAGTAATATATGTTTCGATAACATATATTATTTACAATCTTCAAATAGAATTTAATATTTCGTTTCTAGTAACATTCAAGTTACATTTGATACAACAAAATATCATCTTCCATAAGTTTACGTAACGTTCCATTAAAACGATTTTTTTATACAAATATTTAAAAATCTCCTGTTGTAAATAAAAAAAACCGATAGAACAGAAAACTAAATATTTACAATATCTATGACATTCTTAATATTTATTTATTTCTCATATTGTTTCATGTAAATTATTGTTGCTAGCTATGCAATATATGTCGTATAATTATCAGAAAAATTGTAGATATTTTAATCATGTTGTGCGTTAACGTGAACGACGTAATCATCCAAGAGTCATATTTCTAATGTCGGTATGCAAATTACATTATCCATAGCAAGATGCGCGTAACTATAGCCTAGTTTATTGATTCGTAACAATTCCGGGTATCTCCAAATCGACCGGTTACTCACGGATCATAAATCAAGATCAAAATTCGAATAGGTGAATGTCGCGATATTGGATACATCTGCGCGACGTGGCGTGAAATGTCACGCACAGATATTTTATCTCGGATATACAACGTGTTACACGCGTCAATGTTAATGCATTCACGTGGAAAATCAAAATACTTGTCACATAATCCCACTATCAGGAATGCGCTTGACATTAATTTACTACCGCTGTGTAACATCAAGAGCAAAGAGAGCGCATTATTATATAAAACAGAATTTGAGGATTTTATTCTCTTTCGCCGGTCAGAATTTAATGATCGCACCGGTACAAGGTATGCCCAGTATCATTTACCTCCGAGAGATAGTATTTCTAAAGTGAACTCGACGTATCTGATAAAAAATGAACCGGGCGAACTTGTTTTACTTTGTGCGAAGTTGTCACGCGTGTCGGATCGCGGCGGAACACAGCAGGACCCGTGAACACGCGGAATCTCTTATCAAAAATTTATAGCTCCGAAATAAAAGTTACAAGAACTTGTATGACCCATCGCGCTCGGAAAAACGAGAACTGTCCGTTAAAAATTTTAACTGGCGGCCAGGTCAGCAAAAGGGCTTAAAATAACGACCTAATATCACACATCACGTTTGAAATTTTGTCCTAGTTTAAGAAAACATGTAAAATCACCAATCAAGGATGTCGATCTTGGTGATATCGAATTTGACCGCGTACGTCAATTCAACTGATACCTTCTCGTTTCTGGTCTGTCGTTAACAGCTTACAGCACGCTTCACGTACGTACAACAATCGTCTTTTATCCTTTCTACGATCGCATATAAGACATTTATAGCCAGGTACAGGAACGTATCGATCATTTCGGGTGTGCACGATCGCTCTCATGCTCGAAACCACGCCGTTCGCTTCTATTTACAGAAGCCATGTATATCGCGGCTATTTGTTCGGGGGTTGTGCGGAAGGGTACAGGCGGCTCCGACACAGTGGAAGAAAAATACGCTGAAATATACGGGAAGCCCCGGCGAATTCGCGGCTCGCAGACACGTTCGATAATGTTGCACTTTATATCGCAAATAATAGATGATGTCCAATGTGCGCGCCGGAAGCTTTGTTCTCCGCCTGCTCTACGTATGGTCATCTGGGTTACACATCCGAGTGTTACACATTTCGCGCTGCGTCGTCGCTGCGCGCACACCTGTTCGCACCTCGTAAATATTTCATGACGATGAAACGAAGCTCCCTGTGGATGACAACATATTGTATGATCGTGAATTGAGATTTAAACACATTAAATTTAATAAGACGTTTTGTGTAGCTTCTTACGTGGAATTATGTTGCACGCGTGATTGTATATCGCAATTAGAAAAAATATATTTTCTTATATATATATTTTGTATATTCCAATATATTTAAACAGAGATTTTACTTTCCAATGTATTTTAATCTACACGAGACGCCTCATTAAATCTAATGTGTTTAAATAGGATTAACTTAGATCTCATTTAGAAATCTTAATAAATTACTTCCCTTTACATATAAGAAGAAGTAAAATCTCTGTTTAAATATATGTAATATCGAGGTTTGACAATTAATAATCCTTTCACGATACTTGCGACGTTACATGTATTGGATATATCCAATCTTATTCTTTACATCCTGGCCAGATGCTTCCAAGCCGATCGATTTCGAATAGAGATTCATGTGGAAACGTAACTTCATCAATCTTTCGCTTATGCTGTCGTGAGTGCGATTTTACACGATCGCTATATTTTCTATCGCCGTTGTTAGATTCGATTGATGTGCGTCGACGTGTAGAACGCGTCGAAAGTCTGACGCACGATCGTAGAATCGAATTTCATCGGCCAGAGGCCGCGACAAGTGGGTCAACGCATGCACGTTTGCGAATTTTCGCTCGCACGGTCCGAGTCGCATATCCTGAATTCACCCGGAGGTCACCGAGATCGCTAACGAATAATAAACTTTTTTGAGCCCGCCAGCCGGTAAAAGGTGCGCCAGCTTTTCACTACGCTATCACATTCATTCGCCACGTCGGATAACGTATATCCTAGTGATGTCACGTACAGCATATGAATTGCCAACTCGTGTAAAAAAATATCGAAGGGAGGAAAGAAGAAAGGAATGGTTCAACAAACATCGGAAAAACCAATGCAGTGCAACGTCGTGTTTTTCACGTAACGATACAAAAATTTTTCTCCTTGAAATAATACAGTAATTTTGCTTAGAAACTTATGAATTTCGAAAAAAATTACATTTAATTAACTTCATCATGAAAGATGAATACGTTAATTCAAATATTATTACATATTTAAGTACATATAATAATAAAGTATTTTTAACAGTTGTCTCAACGTTAATCATTTTAAAAAGAGTTTCTCTCTCACACACACACACACACACACACACACACACACACACACACACACACACACACACACACAAAACTATTATCTAACTAAATCGATTTTGATTGATTAGTCAAAAGCGCCTAATTAAAGCTTTATTATATATTATCTTTTTTTTAATAAGGGTTTTTGAATAAATTTTTTGAATAAATAATTTCTATGAAAATTATTGTTATACTGTAATTACTTTGCGACTTGATGCACCTCAGGAAAAAAATTTATTCAAAAAGCCTTATTAAAAAAAGATAATATATAATAAAGATCTAATTACGCGATTTTGACCAATCAATCAAAATCGATTTAATGACAATGTGAGTTTCCTAAGAACGTTTAATGTTTCCAGCTGTGGTGAAAGCTACGCGTTTCAGGGAAAATTTTAATTAAAATCCACCTCAGAGAATTCGACCCATTGTATTTCGCAGATTTCATCATAGTAATTGGCGAATTAGCCTATGGGAATTCCTCGTCAGCGAGCCACACTTCCATGTCGCGGACGGAAACGATCAAGATCGCAAAAACAGATTTGCGAGAGTCGGAGACGTTTTTCGTTATTATTCCGATGACGATAATAATACGAGTTTCGCGTTATCGTTCGCGTGAATGAAACGGCGATCGCAAAAACCGGTCGGTCGATTCTTAATACACTGGGATACGTCCCAATCACTTTCTTGCTCAACGGCGGGGTCATTAGCCTCTTGCGTCCCGACGTGAATATCTTAGGAGAGTGTGCCACTTTGCGCAGATGATATAGTAAACGGTGCCATTAGAGCACATTTGAAATCATTAGTAAATCGACTGCACTTATCTAAATGATTTGTACAACATTTCGAGAGTGCGCGGACACACTACGATGATATCGCTGAAAATCCCTGAGTCCGATTTCCAATCTAACGATGATACAGCTGAAGATAAATTTTATCCATCATTTGTCATGATGCATCGCTATTTTCTCGCTGCTAACGAGTGAAAATCTCGACGAAAATTAACTCGGTCGTCCCGAGGAGGGGGGGGGGGGAGGTCATTAACAAACGAAGCTGCATTTTACGAGTTTAACAGGATTCCGAACTGTTACAGGACGTTACGGGACAGCATCGCGACGCAAAATACAGCGAACGAGATACGTGGGCAGAAAAACGCGAAAATCTCGTTCCTTTTTAAATCCTTTTTTTTCCCTTTTTTTCGATTTCGTTGAAAAACTAACGAGTAATTTGCTGCAACAAACGAGTGAAGGGAACGAACAAAAAAATATGTTTGTTGTCCTATATCGCCGTGCTACCGAATGCCGCTTGGCGCGATTGCGAGCTACGAGCGCGTGACGTTCAATTTTTACGATGTAAAATCGTAACGCGCAAACAAGCGGGCGAGAGAACCAAGAAATGGGACGGCGCGAGAGCCGTGCGATCGTACCATCGAATCGGAATCGTTCCGTTTCCTATGAGTTCCGAATAAATCGTCTCCGTCGAAGCGCTAATAACGACCGAACGGCGACGTACCGGAATCGATTCGGCATTATTCCATCATGAATTCAAAATTCATGCGGCTTGATTCGACTCGATCGAATTTAACGCCGTTAGTCGCCAACTAATTGACACGTTTCTCTGTCCCTCTTTCTTTCTATCATTTTCTCTCTCTCTCTCTCTCTCTCTCTCTCTCTCTATCTATCTATCTATCTCTTTTCTTCTCTGTCTGTTCTTGCGAATCGATTTCCGGGCACTACTTTCTATTACGCGACCGCGGAATATTATCCCGTTTCCAACGAATGACGGGGAGAGAAGCAGGAGAGAGGAGAAGGAGAGTGAAAAGCAACACAATTTCATTTCTCGTATTCAGGCCGCGGCCTGCGCGATCGTCGCTTTCATAAGTTCGAATCTGCTGCGTTTAAAATCATCACCGCGTCCCGGGGACGAATAGAAAATATAATATCCTTTTCGAACGCATCGTCTGCCCCGTGCCGATCGCACGCTGTGTATTAATCATACTTATGCCCGCCGTGTGCCAGAACAGTCACGTAACAGTGTCAGCCACTTTAAACATTATTACTCGAATTAGTGGCGTGGCACGGATATTTGCATAATCGAACTTTCGAGCCGTTATCTCAGAGGTTATCGAAATTTCTACGGCTTGTCAAACGTCAAAACGGACCTCGTTGCTTGTCAGTCTCATTTTCGCGCGCGAAAACGACTGCCAATGTAATCGAGTTTCTCATTAACGAGTTCTCGCCTCGTTCTCTCACTTTTAATACGAGGAAACAATTATACATCGACGTTCGAACTTTCAAACGTATATCCGGCGGAATTCCACTTCTTCGAGTCTTCATTAGGATACGGAAAGGGGTGACAGCCGATGTTTCAAGTCCGAGATTTCATTTTACATAACGCCATTTCTCCAACGGCTTCACCTAAACGGCAAACAGCTTTCAGCTCGCCGTTAACGTAGCGCGATCCCGATTTCGCTGCTCGATCGAGCAGTCAGCAATCTTGCGCGGACAAAGTGGAAATGTAACTTCCGGTACGAATGTAAGATCCTCTCCTCTCCAAGTTTTCGACGCAGCGATACGTGACCGGAATAAATTTTTCACGTTACTCGTCGATATTCTTACATACGCAAAAACACGTGTGAAATAAGTCTCGCGAAAAATTCTTGCCTTTGCGTGCTACCGTGGCATGCTCGGAACGTGCAACGGTGAGATCGCAGGTGGGTCTCCGTATGAGAAATGGGTGCACCTGTTAAAGCGGAGAAAGTTTTTTTTCTTCCTCTTTTCCGAGCAGCTAGCGTCTCGATATAATCGACGGATACGAAGACGGACGAGTACCGCGAAAACTTTCGCAAAGCCGACGCTTCCGAAAGCTCGTAAGCTCAGAGAAAGAGAGTAACGTTTCTTCGAACAATTAAAAATTTAAAATAGTTTCCTAAAATTTTGATACATTAAATGATTTTAAATACGTTAAAAAAGAGATATTTTAATTTTTTAGACAACAATATTAATACACTAAAAGAACGTTTGGCTAAAGTATCTAAAAATTTAGCTAGATAGAGATTTGAAAATAATTTTGTTAGACTGTCAAAATAATTATGTGTAGGACGTTCAAATTGGTTGCTAGAATGTCAAAATTTTTTGCATCATTGCTTTTATGCTTGAGCGCCCTACGTAATAATTTTGATTTAATTTAACAAAATTATTTTTAAATTTATATCTAGCTAAATTTTTAAATTTATTTCATCAAAATTATTCTTTGTAGAAATGTAAAAAAACATTTTAATTCTTTACCCACGTTTTCCCTAATAATTTTAATATGATTTTTAAAAAAGAGGAATTATTGCTCGTTAAGCGCAACAACATTGTGGAATACTAATACATCCTACAAAATATGTATTAAATATTAAATAATGTAGAATAAAGAATAAAGAAATAGCACATTATCACGTTTAATAATTAAACTGGCGTGTGTTCATGTCCTTTGAAAATTTCGAGCGATGTAACAGAGTTACGTGAGCTCCCAGAAATTACCAAAAAAATATATATATATATATAGCACACGCTCGGTGAAATGTTTTGCGTATAATTTTGTGAGAAAGAACCGCGATCTATTGTTCTGCCGAGGTGAGAGGAAGACGGAAGCGGTGCCATTTTTCCGACAAATTATAATATGAGAAAGTACACTTTTCTATTCCAGCTGTATATCATTTTAGTCTTAGCTCTGCGGACGGATATTGTATAATAAGATTGCCACGCGCAATAATCGCGCGAAAGAGGGCAACAGAAGAGAACGGTCTAATTGTAATTCGCGTTATCCTCGCGACCGCCGCCTTCAATGAATAGGTAATTACTTTCGCGATTATAAACGATCCACACACAGACACCGTTTTGTTTTTTTCCCGCCTTTTACGTAATCCGGGTCTCGTGGCGAGAAACCATCGTTCAATGACGTGGGTTTTGTCACACTACGGAAAAAAAACTGGTCTCAAATGCGAGAGACCCTCGTGCCGCTTTCAAAATCGATCGATTCAGAGCGCAATCCATTTGTAGTTGCAAATATTATACTTTGAATTTTACATTTCTACAAAGAATAATTTTGCTGAAATATTAAAAAATTTAGCTAGATATAGATTTGAAAATAATTTTATTGAAATTATTATATAGGACACTCAAGCATAAAAACAATAATGCAAAAAATTGTGACATTCTAGCAACCAATTTGACTGACTAATCAGAAGAAAGAATTTTACTAATTAACCAATTAGTAAAATTCTTTCTTAACCAATTAAATAATACTTTAAAACATCTATATTTGTATCGAGTAGACTGTAGTCCCCCGGCTCGCGCGTCGTGTAATTACATCGACAGCCCCGGAGATGAAGAGAGCCGGCGAACTCCATGATCTTACTTAATCCTTCCCTCGTGCATTATTCATCGGCCGTGTGCATTGAACCGGCGGCGCATACACGAGCGTTGCACTTGCTCGTGCATCGAGGTCGCTCGCGTGATGACGAGGAGGCGGACATCGAAGTCGTCATAACTTTCCCTTCGCCCGGGAAGCGCTCTTCTTCATTCCCGAGGCGCGACTCGTAGGAATCGGCGACGCCGAGGTATGCATATTAAGTCGTGCGCGCGTCCGCATCTAGGCGTCAGAAGTCACGACGACCTAGATCTTCCTCCCGGCGCCTCCCCGAACAGGGAGACGACGACGATGTTTCGCTCGATACGATTCCGATTACCAAACGCGACCGCGAAATACGCGCGATTGCCCGCGATTATTCACGGCGACTCGCGGCGTATTTGATGAAGGTAATCCGTAGATTGCTGCGGTCGGAGTTTCTGGAACGTGGCGAACTTCCCCATCCGCTTTGTCTGGCGCGATGTTGAAACAAGCGGTTTCGCAAACAAGATCGCTTCGTAGTGTGTTGACCGTGCCGTGGAATATCTCGTTGTTACACGTGTGCCGACACGCACCAGCGCGGCGGAATTCACGAAACTATTTATCGCGCCGCGCGGAAAATAATAAAATAAAATTTAAAAATCACGAGCCTGTTGGTGGAACGCAGAAACCGACGGTTTGCTTGTTCAGCCGCGCTAAGAAAATTTCCATAAAAATTTTGCACCCCTCCGTGCACACTTAGTCTCGATTTTGTGGAGTGAAATATAATAAAAAAATACAATGTTTGCTGCCGTTCCAGCGCTTTCAACACAAAATCTTCTTGAAGAAGATTTTCTTCTAAATTTCTCCTAAATTCCATATACTATTTGAAGCGCATTTTGTTCAGATCATCGTGTAACTCGAGTTATTACATGGATAAACATACGGCGGCCCGATTATAGAAACGAGGGATATCATACACGATATCTCTCGCATTAGTCGAAGAAAGTACAAACGGGGCGATGAAGGAGCTCGTCCTTTTCGTTTTCTAACAGGACGCGGATTACACGTTTCACTTCGCGACACGCTCAACGACTGCAGCCGTTCGATGCCAATTAACATGGCGGTATTCGCGATCATTAAATTTCTACGAAGATAGCGCGGGGCATCTCTAACGAAATCTTTCACTCTTTCTACATGAAAGCTAGATCGTTCACTCCCACCCTCGCACGGCCACTTGCTCTCGACGATTTCGTCATTACGCGGCTACTCTCGATGCGTCACGACATCGAAAGTGTCCGCAGCTACGTATTTCGTCGTTAGACGTATCGTCATTTACTTTTACCTGCGTCTCGACAACGACCCCGTTGTTGGGTCTTCTGTGAAACACGCCTCGCGTGCTACATCCCGTTAGCTAGAAGCCAACGCTAGAAAGCCAGTCAGCAAGCGTCATTATCAATGCCGGAATCATTCGTTTCGAGAAAACCAGAAATATAAATGTCGCATACTTTTGAGCAGGCAAGAAACTCTGTCTTTCGTCGGTCTTCCTCTCACGCGTATTAGATATTCAAGCAAACGAATGTGCGTGCATATCAACTACTTTCTCTTGTATCTCTCGCAATTCATGGCTCGACCATTAGACCACATTGTTTATTGAACAAGTTCTCAATGTCGAGCGAATGCGCTCCGAATTTCTTTCTACGCACAAAAGCACAAGGTGCGTGTGTCGCGAAAGGTGCAGCACAGCTCATTCGTTTTATTTTCTTCTCCCTTTGTTGTACATGCGTTACGTTTGTTTGTGGTTCAAAACAGCGGTTTCCCTCGTAACAATTTCGAACAAATATTGACGTCGTAAATACATCTATTATTATGCATTTCCACGCGGCCACAGGTACATTTGTTGAATAATAAAGCCAAGCGCGCATCGTAGTGAAGGTAATTAATCACGCTGTTCCGAATGTAATTGCATCAGATACAACTCTGACTATTTTCCAGTCCGACTATTTTCCAGTCGGCGCATACGTATTACGCGCTTTGTACAATTCACGATGACGTTACGCGGCATTGAATTAATTCCGCCGCTTGGCTAATAGCTGTCTGCGTAATTGCCACGAAAATGTTGTGATTGTTTGTAATTGATCGGTATAATCTCGATCGAGACAGCGTGAACTTTAAATTAGAAAACTAGATCAGGCTTCCATCGTCTTAATGTAAGACCATCTTAATTGTTTCTCGATCGTACTCGAGAGGTAGAGAAATCTTCCCTTTCGCATCTATCTTGACGCGTGTTGATGCAATAATAGTTGCGATTATACGCATGAGACAGCGCGTTGAATCTCACAAGGCTCGCAATAGCGCAGGCGAGTTGCATCTGTCGAATGATATTCGATAAGGTACAGGCGTGCGAGAGACTTAAAGCTAATTAGGACGATGCGCACGCAGATTATAAGTATCCTGCATGTATTACTCGTTATCAGATCGCAAACGGATACGGATATAAGATACTCTTTCTTTTTAAGACATCAAGATTTCTCAAGTGGCAAGTGTTACCGTAAATTTGTTATTATCGTTATCATTATCATTAAATGGCGTCAAAAGTCTCATTAATAATCATTCCAACGGTTTCTTTCGATTTTCACTAATGTCACAATCGGATAAGCTATCGCGCTCGGTGATCGACGTCAAGTAGGAAGGCGACACGTGATGTAATAATCTCGTTTGCATAAATTATATATAATCGTGATATGCCGTTATCGATCTAACACACACCGCAGAGAATCGGTTTATTTGATCAGGAAATTCTCCCAAACCGTAACATCGCGTTCCACGTGCAACTCGCTTTAACCACCAAGTCAAACAGCCGAGTTAGATTTTGATAACACAAATATGTTCCGATTTATATAGTCAGTAAATCGCGCATCGTGCACGGACGGCTTGCTACATATGCAACATGTTTATTAAAATCAGTTTATCGAATTTCGAAAGTTACCATGAAATTGTGTGTTGCGTCACAACATAGAGAGAGATTGATAATTAAATTCTCATTTACTATCAAATCGCAAAAAATAAAGTGCAATATTTTTATTTTTTTATTCCGTCAGAAACAATTATTTTTGCGATTAATAGGAAAAAACATTTGAATTACTTAACGTATGCAATGCTCAACTCGATCCCGTCAAGTATTATCGAACTCCTTGCGCCGTTTGACATTTTCGTTATCTCACGTACGTACGCCTCCCCCTTTCACTTTTCTAACATATAACAAGCGAACTTTCCGGTAACAAATAACATTATGTCTCGTTCATACAGCATTTTGTCGCAACGAGACCCGCTACATTCACATTACAGTGAAAGTGTTTCGTTCGAGAGGAAAATTCCTTGAATTGCTACGAATTTCTCGTATGAAATACCTGTGATTCTTAGGTCATTCATGAAGTCTTATCGTCGATGTAATCTGTTATTTGCTCGTTAACGCATTCCCCATGTAATCTGATATTGTGCGCGTGTGTAGAAACTTTCGCGGATCATCAACGGAAACCTTGTCTCATTTTTCCCATGCTCTATCCTGTACGTGTTCTTATGTCATCGTTAATGAAAGGGAACTCCGCTTTATGTAATTCTTAAGTAAAACAACATTGTTAGAAAATTTGTGTTAAATTTAACACATTTCACGTGTCCCAAACGGTCCACTCAAATTATTATGTTAATTTGACACAAGATGAACATGTTAGAAAGTAACACGAACATTATGTAAAAATTAATACAAAAAAATGTAACATTTTGACACAATTTGTGGAAACATATTTCTCCATAAAATTAACATTTATGATATGTTAAATTAACACGTACATTCATCTTCGATTCATTTATTTTAGAATTTAGGTTTTCAAATTATTTTTATGTTATTTGTTTACTTATTTATAAATTATGTTATTTTTACACTAAAAATGTTAAATATCAATTTAACACAAAATATCCATATAACATAATTACATTATGTTAAATTAACTCGTATATGTTAAAAATTCAATACAAAAATTTTAACAAAGACCGTTTTTAACACAAATATAAAATGTTTTTTACTGTGAAAGAATTGGAAAAAACATATCGATGTGAACGTAAGTAGACTAAGACTTATTATTATGTCGTAACATATTCTCTCGCTGCAAAATACGGTCACTATTTCTTTTTCTCCTTCTCCTTCCAATGTAAGCCTTTGTAAGTATACCACGCTGCTTTTGAAAATTTAGGTGGCCTTTTGTAAAGAGAGAAGTTTAATTTAAATCGTCGAAGATTTCCACTCTTCCCGGACTTAATTGCGAGCTTAGAAAATTTTCATCGTCACTTTGAAGCCACGCCGCGGTTAAAAGCTTAATTACATCGTCTTGCATTAATCTTCCATCTGCATTGGCAAACGAGCGTGCAGGATACGTACGTTCGGGACGCCGCCATGCGCGACGAAGTAGACCGTTATCGCAAATAAGACATCGAACGCTGCTCGTCATTGTTACGATGGAGATCCCGGTGGTTGAAACTCACGTTGAAGTCTTGGGAAACGCGGCATTTTCAAATGCGCGTTGCAAAACACGCGTTGCCGGGCCTGCCGCATGGTGCGTCGCGTCGTGCACGCGAGCATCTCCAGGGACACGAGATCCCGAGAGAAGTGACGAGGAGGCAGCGGTTGTTTGAAGAGCGATTGGTCACGCAGTCGCTTTAGGCGGATTTCATCTTCTTATAAAAACAGCGCTCCATCATTGTGCGCGTCCAATTTATCTTTTCCCGCGTGTCATCATACTTAACCACCGGTCAGTTCACCTCTTCCGGAGAGGAGAGTCGGGAAACGCGGCGATTTTGCAAGGGCCTTTATCTCTGGCGACATCAGGCTTATCTGACGTTAACATAAAATAAAATCTGCTTACCTCATCTCCGTAAGATCATCTCAATATTATTCTACAAAGGATAAAAATAGAGATAATATATATCTTTCTGGGATGCGATAAAACCGATGTGTATTTAATTTATATAATAATATTTATTCGCGAATAAAAGAGAGAGAGAGAGAGAGAAAAAAGAGAGAAAAAGTCGTTTAGATTTTTAGATATATAAATAAATTGTCGCCTAACAAGAAAAACAAGAAAACAAGAAAAACAAGAAAAAAAAATACAAAAATAGATTAGTATATAGGAGAAAAGTAAAGTTTAAGCAATCTTCGCGGAACTACTTCCGTTATAACATACTCGTTTTTCCAACGCTGGCAGGGCCTCCTAGAGTTGACATTACTTTTCCGTTCTCATTACGACCGAAACTACAATCTCTATTACTACAGTTCGATGCAATGTGCGCGCATCGAGAGGATCTTTATTTTAAAAACAAACAAATGGAAAATGTGCGTTGTGTGTCATCGCCGGTAATTGTCGGCTCGCAACCATTCGAATCGATCGTATAAACAGCGCGAGCAACCGCAGCTATCGGTGCAGATTTAAGCTATTGTTGCGGATTAACCGCACAATAACGTCACATCCGCGCGCATAACGCAAGAGGTGTTTTTATTTCCCGGGTTGGGACGTTAAAACGCGAATCCAGTTTTACGGTAAAGTAATTGACAATTAATGCGCGGATCCCGCTACCAACGCCGAGCGGCAAGTGGAAAGCGAAAGGCCGGGCGAACCAGAGCGTGACCCCTTCGTGAGATCGGGTGCGTTATTCTCGGGAAAAAAAGCGGCCTCTGAAATGGTATCGCGCACCGGTCTGCACCGCGCGCCTTTCCCGATCGGCCGTTTACCTTTATCTTACTTTTATCTGGGCTGGAACTATTTGCACGGGCATTCATCATTATCTCCGGCGTTCGCGGGTTGGATTTTTTTAAATCGCAATCGCGTTGCGCGACTTTTATATACGAGAGATTTGTGTGCTAGAGAAACAAAAATATTGCGGAAATATTTTTCTAATAAAAAAATTCGAATGAAATATATGTATAAAATTAAGTTTAAATAAATATTTTTTATCATAAGTGGGTAGACCAACCATCGAAGCAAATCTTGGTGCTTAATATTTGTATAATTTTTTATAATTTTCATTTCATGCAAATTGCATTCATTGCGCGCCGACGATTCGTCAGTCTTAAAACACAGTTTCAAGCCGAAGCTGGCGTGCGTAATATCACAAATTAAATTGCTGAGCAATTTAATAATTTTGACGCTAATGAGCATCTTAAAAGTGCTGTGAAAAATTTATTGCGGAAAATATCACCCCGGCCGGGAATATTTTTTAAAACGAAACACCATCGGAAAAGAAATTACCTAATTTCTAATTTTCTTCCTACGTAAAAAGGAAAATTAATCTCTTAAAATTACGGATTCAGACTTTAATTCTTGATTTAAGTAGACTTTACATCAGCTAAGTCGTGCACCAAGTTAAATACCATAAAGTTTGATAACATAAAACACAGTTCGAAAGGTGGTCGAATTAGAACTAGTTTCTCGAGTTTCCTTAACTCTTTTCCCAATAATTCCGAGGAAATATAAAGGAAGAAAATCTTATAAATGTTTTAACTTATTTACCAAGTACGTCTTCGGAAGTACATGTGTTCCAAGTTAACACGCTTTACGGTCTCGCTTTACCGAAGGAAAGGAGTAACGCGATTTTGCTTTACTTTGTGAAACGGCAGCCTGGTAACCTATCGGATAAATATCATAGGTTTCCCTGTCCCCTTGTTAAAGCGGCAAGCGCATAAAGCAAATTTCAATCCATTAATGCTAAAAGGCTGCTCTAGTGCGTCTATCTTTCCGCCGATATAATGCACCGTTTGAGCTGCGGAGCATGGCATTTGCAACAAGTGCATTCCGGGCGCATTAATTGGCGCACGGCGAGGCGAGGCGTTTGCCGGGCGTGTGCTCGGCTAGATTGTAGTATAGTAGTAACACCGTGAGAAGCAATTCGAGGCGATAAAAATCGCTGAAGGCTCGTTCGCATTGATGTCAAGTTGTAGCGGTTCACTCAGACACAACGGAACTCGAACTCCCGCCCCTGTGAATTGCGAAAGATCGTAGAAAGTGCATTCCTGCCGTTTGGAAATCGATTTTAATTCTACGTCAAGGTCGCCGGATGTAGGTAAGAAAAATCAGCAGATCAGTAGAGAACTGGCTATTGATATCGACATTATTTTCCAAACGAAGAAACGGAGACTGAAGGAGAATTTTGTTATCGCAAATTAAATTAAATTAATAATTTAATTGGATCCGCTTCAAGAATGTGATGTACACGTTGAACAGAATACTAAATTAAATTGCAACGACTCTGTCATAACATCTGCCTTGGAAAAATAGAATTTTTATTTAACTGCTAAGATATACTTGAAAGACATAGACGTAGTCTTTTAATATAAGTCTGAATTATATTTATAAATCTAACTCCACATCGACCAAAATTAAAAAATTTTTAATTATATTACACAGCAATCGAGAAAAATATACGATCATAAAAAAATCAAAGGCAACTTTGCAAGTATTCTCGTATTGCAATCAACTCGTAATCGGATTATGCAGAATGGCGAAAAATTCTTGAATAATTTCGGCTCGAATAAATCACGTATAACGAAGAAAAATGAATATTTTCGCGCAATTTCAACTTAATGTTTCACGTTAATGCACGGTCTATCGAATCGTAGCAACAACACTGCTGTCATTCATCGTATATCTTGTCAAATATTTTTCTCAAAACCGAATATGTCTCAGACGCTTTCAGTTGGAAAATTCTTTCCGAATTTAGTTTCTTTATTTAATAACGCAAAATAGTCCGGAATATTCTCTTCACTCCTCCATATTCAGTTATAATAAATTGAATTTACGAGGCAATCGGTAACGAAAAATGAGAGACTATTCGAACTGCACGCCGGTTTATACCGCTTCTACTGCATTCATCATACCAGTCATGGAATGCGTCATGCCTCCTTCGGGAGGCTTACCGGCGACATTTATAATTAATTCATCCGCAAGCCGGCTTGAAATTTAAATGCAACCGGGCTCTATCGATTTCTCGTACCGCGGCCGCCTCCGACCGCGAAGGTGGCAGCACCAAGCGACATCATCAAGCGCAATAATCGACAAATTGTTTTTATCTTCCACCTGTGACATCGTTTTTCAGATAAAAGAAAGAAAGCGCGCGCCTCTGGCTATTTTTAAATAAGCAAATCGCAAAAAATCCGAAGAATCGAGGAAAACTTTATCTTCAAAAGCTGAAATTGTCGGGAAACGGGAAATTGTCATGAACACAGATCTGAATATTATTTTTAGAATTTGTAAAATAAAATGTACTAAATGGATTGTACACGGAAAGGACGATTTTGCTGAGGGATCTAAAATTTTGCTGGATAAAGATCTGACGATAATTTTGTTGGAACCTCAAAAATATTGAGCAATGCTGCAAAAAATTTTGATATTCTATAGCAATTAGTTTTAGAGGGTTTTACATAATTATTTTGATAGTTCGACAAAATTACTTTTCTGATCTGTATCCAGCTAAAATTTTAAATCTTTCAGCAAAACTGTTCTTTCCGTGTAGAAATGCAGTACCGGCCCAAATTATATCACCTTTCAATTTTTTGAACATAACTTTTGTCAAGATGCATCGAATGCACTCAAAATTTTATAGACACCTGGCGGCAGATGCACTTTATATATGAAATGTAATGAGATTTTATAGAATACATCATTATTTTTAGATTTTTTTATTAATTTTTTCAAAATCGCGCCTTTGCTTCTTTCGTTTTTCGTATTGCAATCACAAATTGTTTTTATCGTCATAACTTGGTTTTAGCAGTTAAATTTAATATTTCACATTATAGCAAAGTGGTGCCCGAGATATCGATGAATGACAGCAGAAGATCGCAAAGAAGGACGAATGTATAATACATTTTGAAGATTTTAAATAAAATTAATTTTTCACGAGTTGTTTCTATTATTTGACGACAAGTTATTTGTTTAATAAGCTGTATCTATCATCAAAATATATTATAATTTGATAGAGATAGTAGATACTTTAAAATAAGTTAAATCGAAAGATGATATAATTTTGGCCGATACTGTATGTATATTTAGCCCCATGAATGAGGCTCATTAACAAATATACGAAAAGCATATTCATATCTGGAAGATCATCGGAATATATAAACGTTTAACAAAAATTCGTAATTAAAAATTATGTCAGCGCGTAATTAATCGTGTATACGTAAAATCGAGTATCGGATTATTGCGCGAGATAGAAGAAATATCGTTCCCGTGCAATTTTCATACGGCCGGGCGCGATCGCATCGCTCAGCGCGAGCTTATAATTACATCGAAATCGATGGGGCGAGGATGGCTTTGCGCCAGCCAATTGAATTGCCGCGGCGATGCTGCGAGAACTAATTTCTAGGGCCTCGTTATTAACGCGCGGCTATCGGCTAAATGAAATTTCGATCTCCGTTCGAATAAGAGCGACGCCTCATTAAATGTCGCGTACTTTTACCCGTTCTCATCTTGACATTTTCCTCCACGTATGGCAGTAAAAAGAGTGGCGCAATTCGCGCACACCCTCCCTCCCCGATGCTTAATGAATGAAGAGAAAGTGGCGTGTTTTTTTGCATTACAAATTTTCTGCCTAGCTTTTACTATTTTACATAACACGCGATTGTGCCTTCTTTTTATTATGCACAAAACACTGGTTGCGAGGGTGCTCGTTGTGACGTGCCGCGCGTCACGTTACCACTTCATACAATTTTCATCATTCCCCTTGTTTATTTCCCTATTATACCCTCGTTATACGCAGACGCTTGCGAAAAGTTTAATAGGCAATATCATCACAATGCTGTATCTAAATTTACGTTGCAATTTCATAATACGGCTGCCTCGGCCGTTACGTCAAACATTTGCGGTAATAATCGGGCAGTTAGCAGTTTACTGCGTTACCCTCATGAATATTAACGTTTACTAACGACTCCGTAATATCCCAATATCCGAGCCCGAAATTCTATAGCGTCTTTTTCGTACACACGCCAAATTGTCGCTGCGCCAAACGTCCTGGAAAATCAGAATTAAATATCCGAGTTCAAAATTACGAATATTGGCGCATTTCACGCATACGAAAGTATCCGCGCCACGTTTTAGTCAAAAGGTGTCTGTAAATCACGGCAAATGATCGTAAAAAGAGAAATTCTCCTTACTTCATGGATTTCGCTATTACCGCGATTTAAAAATGAGAAAACAGCACGGAAACGATCCGAAAGATTATGATAGATGCACGACGCTTTCTATATCCTTCCTTTCTCTGCGCGATACGTTACACTTTTCTCATGCTTTAATAGTTAATTCGTCTTGATGCAAGATGAAGTATGAGCCGTCCTACTTCTATATCTCGGATGTTGATAAATGTCGTTTTTCGTGAAGCTGATTCTATATCCCGCAAAAAGTAACATTTTCATGTCGTAAATGGAGATCTTTACTTTAAATACAGTACTTTACTTTTAATGCAGAATTTTTTACTTTCACCAACGTAATGCATTGTCTCTCGCACTTATCAATAATTTATTTATTATTAAACAGAAAGGAAGACATGTTGGATATAATAAATTGGCTTTTTCGTTGCAGAATTCTCGTAAATGACTTCATAATCTGTCACGATGTCGTCAGTACTACTATTGAATTGTAAGTATACTTTTCCATCTAACCCACCAATTTTTTATTTGACGTATACAAATTTTTTTATTTATATTATTCGAACGGTATAGGTGTTCTGGCGGTATGGCTGTTCGTCACGATAGGAGCGATTACCGTACCTATAGATCGTGCTGACATTAAAACCGTAAGTATGACCAAAAGTTTCGTATATATAATTTCCACACATAATAAATAATCATATATTATGATCATTATTTATTTTTAATTACTAACATTGCTACTGCATTTTTATTATTATTACGTAAGATACACTTTCTTTTGCGTCAATGTTCAGTGATCAAGCTACTTAGTGCTGAACACTTGAAAGTTATGACAATAGCATTCTTTCTTTGAAATCCTTTGTAATGAAAAATTGTTTTTAAATTAATAATTTCGCAAGAGAAATATACAGACTGTATACTTCTCTCGCGTAACTAATATGAAATATTTTAACTCATTCTGATATTAGATCCTCCCTATTCTTATCTTTTCGTTATCTGTTTTGTCAAATTTCATTTTTTTTTTAGACTCAATCAATATTCTATCTATATTCTCGTTTAGGTTCTATCTAGTTCACGTACTGTTTTATCGGTTTCTTTATTTTGCTCACCACCTTATTTTACGAACGTCTATCTTTACGTTCTAATCATCTTGTTTTTACCAAGTAAATATAATAGTTTCACTCGCGCTTTATCTTTTGCGTACATATCTTTTTTATTCATGCTCTTGATAATTATGAACAATTGTAAACTAATCTTGTACGCAATAAAGTTATTAAAGCTAACATCTCACTGACGCAATTTTATTGCCTAACTAATCGCGTAGTCGAATCACGAATTCTCTCCATTTTCATTTCATTAAAGTATTTTGCGATTCGACAACCGGAAGTGTGAGGATCCAATTTACTACTTTGGAAACGGAATAAGTTGGAAAATCGCTGGAAGACAGTTCACTCTAGCAGGGGCGATTACCTTTACTTTACGAGCGGCGCAGTGTGCACGCACGTCCATCATTCGTCGGCGGAATATTTCAAAACTTTAGATTCGATTTCGCATTGATATTAGAAACGTCAGTGGCATGCGAGTAAAATTCGTGATTATCGCCTCCGAACGAACGGAACTTGGAAAGTAATTTGGAAATAGCGTGCTCCTAAGACTTGGCACATTTATTTTCTGATTACACGGACCGCCGCTTGCCGCTGATGCGATGGCGGGGAATAACAGTCTCACTTACAATTTTCTCGGACTTCCGTCGCGATAAAACTGGAACAGGAACCATTCCATTAACCTCTCCAGGAAGTTCGAATATCGCATTACTATTGTTGTCGTCGCGTGAACGTTGTGTTGATGCACCGTACAGGGAATGTATATAAAAGCTTTATGACAAGGCTATATAATAAGTTCCTCCGTAATGGTATACTGATCTGTTAGATTAATCTAACAGATCGTTACCAAAAAAGGCTTTTATTTTATAAAATAAATAGAACTAAAAAAGCAAAGATTAATTATAGATATATAAGAAAATTTTTAAATAAAATATTATCGCAAATATGACGTTATTCCAAAAATAAAAAGATTAACATGCAAATTTTATTGGTTTAATTATCAATTTTTTCATCAATTATCAATTTTAAATTTTACGATGATTAAACATCTGATATGTTCGATATACATATATTTCGATGTGCATAAGTTTTTATTTCGAAAATTAAAGCTCAAGCTTTGATCCGCAGCCATCAACACGATCGTCGATGATCGCGAACGGATGGCGACCTCTGACCAATTCCTACGAGGAAACGATCGGCACCAACGTATCGCCGTCGAGCCATCTGGAGAAGACCGTCCATGTGCATCCCGTCCTGAGCAAGTTCCAGGAGCACATGGCGACTTCGGAAAAACTAAAGCCGTTGCGAAAGGGAAAGCCGCCCGTTCACGAATACAATCCGCCGAGTATACTCGGTAGTTTCACGGTGTTCGGGCACGCGGCGACGAAGGCGCGCGGCGAAACCAAGATACCGAGCAAGCACATGACCTCGGAAACCCAGGAATACACGTTCCTGTTACCGCCGCCCAAGGACGCGTACCGCTTCGAGATGAACCAACACCGCAAGCCAGTCGTGCGCGACAGTGGTAGTTACTTACCGAGACAGCCGCCGCAGGCACCCTACGCGGCGCAGAATGTCCATCAGCAACCGCCGGATACCGTACGCACGGCGACCTACTTCATCAAGGGTTTCTCGAGCAACCGCCCTTACGTCCCGCCGTACGCCATGCCGCAGGCATTGCAGCCACCTCGCCAACCGGAGAAATCGTTCGAGTCCCTGAAGGTCGCCAACAACGCGAAACCGTACTTCCAGCCGCCCGGCGAGGAGATCCCGAGCGATTTCGGCAAGCAAAAGATCAATGGCAACGATGCCTACGACAGGTACCAAGCGCAATCTCATAACGCGCAGGTACTAAACTCGGCGAACACCGGTAATTTCTACAGTCAAATAAACCATCCCTCGAATCACTATAAATCCACGTACGAGCGAGATCCTGCCTTCCTGGTACACGAGAGTCACGAGGTTAGCTATGCGACGTCTCCCGGCACGTACAACGCGTACAATTTCCAGCCTTCATTACCGTACGAGACTCTGTTGCCGCCCGCGGTCTATTCGTCCTCGTCAACGCCACCGTCTACCACCGCCGTCACGCGGAATCCCGACAAATTCGGCCAAACTAACAACGCGGCTCAGAGGCACAATTATAATAAGCGTCCGGATTCGAGGACGCGTAACAAGCAAGAAAAAGATGGACAGACCGAATTACCTAATCCCAGAACTACGAGCACTTATTACGTGTCGGATCACCAAGGACTTACGTCATCCACATGGCCAAAGAGCAAATATACCTCCGACATCAACGAAGTTCTGCCAAAGGAGAATCCACCGAGCAAGTTTAGTCAAGAGGTCGTAAACCAGAATCAGATTACGCAAGGCCCGAACGTGTATCATGGACCGCAAAGCTCCTTCGAGCCAGTTGAGGTTTACCCACCGACGCCGATACCGGATTACGAGACACCGGAGAGCATATCTCTGAAACACTACAACGAGCAACAGTTTCTGTTGCAGCAACAATTGCTGCTGCGCGATCGACAGAGACTGGCGGAACAGGAGCGTCAACAGAAACTGGAGATCGAACGGCAGCAGCAGGCGGAGCTGAAAAAACAACAGGAAGAGCTTAATCAACAGGAGAATGAAGAAGAAGAGGCGGCTAGACTTGCTGCGGAGTCCGCGAAAAATCAGTCGCAGGAGCTCGTGAAGATCTCGAGCCACATGCCATACACCGTTCAATTGGCGCAATTCGAACCGCAAATCAGTACGGAAGGAAATATTCTGGTATCGGAGCCTGGTATTTACAACGTCGAGCAGCTGAGACTTCAACCTCAGGTAATATCTCATTTTACAATTTATCGCACGGGAAAAAATTAAGGTTGCCACAACGGAACAATATTGTAATTTTTCGCCCATCAATATAAAATGGTTATGACAACCATAATACTTCGGAAGTGACCTATATGATATAACTGAACTCTCACAATCACTACTGTACATGTAACTATACCCTATAGATCTTTCGATCATATTATTTGTTCTACAGACCACATTAGAGAGATAGCAGTAATTCTTCGGTTGAGGCGTTTGCCTCAACTATATATAAGAGACCTATCATATATAAAAATATTCTATATTAAATGTTATTTATCGTAATTACGGTTGTGAGAATTGCATGCATGAGCATATCTTACAATCAATTGTAATATCAATGACTTGAGTTTACATACATTTCTTTTACAATCATAGAGAATGTTGTTGTAATAACCACAGCTATTTTTTTCATGCGTTCTTCGCTTCAATTAAATAATAAATAAATATCACAAAATTAAACAAAAAAAGAGAGTAGATAAGATATTAAATCATAAAATTTCTTTTAACAGAAGTTTAACGATTCTATTTGAAATAAATTAATATAATCCAATCGAATATGTTCAATATATATAATTCATTATTTATTGACCATTTGTTTTACTTTCCTACGGGATATAAAAAGTAGGATTTTAAATTGTCTATTGTAGATATCCCAGATTCCAGAGGATCACGTAAACCACAACTACCAATACCAGCAGCATTACCAGAACGAGTATCAGGAGCAACAGGTCAATTATCGTGAACCCCAAACCGAGACGCGGCCGTACCGTCCGCAGAAACCGTCCCGCGATCCGCATCGCCGCAAAAAGCCGACGACCGCGCACGAATTCTCACCGACGGAACCGAGTCAGCCACCAGAAACCGCCATTCCCCTGACCTTATACGCGGAGGAAATACCGATTCAGACAACGGTGGCACCGGAAGTTTATACCGCGCCAACAGCGACGACGCCGAGACCTAGAACTCGTCGTCCGGTCGCGCCGGGTCGACGAAGAAAGCCCGCGACGACCACGCAGGAACCCGTCACGACGTTCTACTCGGAGGAAGACTTCCTCAAGTACAATAGGGAGGACTCGCAGTACAATCAACATGACTCCTCGCGAAGAAGACGAATAAAACCTACCCAGGCGAGTTACAACGAGGATGCGGTAACGGAGAAGAGAGGTAATGTCAGGAAACGACCAAGTCATCGGACGAAAGTGAGCCACGAGTCGTACGACCCGCAGATCGTCACGGAGAATGCGCACGTCTTAAATTCTTACGGACAGACCACGGAGTCCGCGCCGAGTTACGATGAGAATAACCAGTATGCGACGAGTCAGCCTAGCGTTTCGTACGAAACGAACCAGCCAATTAATCAGTATTATGACTACTCGTCACAGCAAAATGAGGGATACCGCGAGGAGCATCGCGAGGATCAACGCGATAGCATCGTGCCGGAACAAGTGCCGGAATACTTCACGGAGATCAGCCGCGGCAAGGTCGAGGATTACAACGTCGACACTCGTCAGCAAAACGTGAACGTCGTTACCAGCATACCGTTGGAAAATCTATACGTAAAGACCGACGATAATTATTACGATCGCGCGACCACAGATGCGCCGACAACCGTGATACCGACAACGACGACGACAACGACGACGACGACGACGACAACGATTACGCCGCAACCGATAACACAAGCTCCTCAAATCGTCTCCTCCACATCGAGATCTCAAAAGATTCGCCCGTTGAGATACGGCAACGCCACCAGACCGCGTTTCAGCATCAAGGATTACAAGAGTCGCATGGATTACAAGAGCAAACTGACGCAGAGTTCCACGACGGAGGTGGCACCGACGCCAGCTAGCGAAACTTTGACGCGCGCTCCTCATATCAGACAACGGACGTCGAACGCGAAGAGTCAACAGACGCAGTTGACGGGCGATACTGTCCGAGAGACCACCGGCAGATACAAATATGTCTCGAGGGTAAACTATCGAACCACCACGTCATCCCCTGCGGCTGCGAGAGATCACGAGCGGTACTCGGAAGAGAACGCATCATCGACGACCGAAAAGAATAAGTTCTTCGTACCGAAGAGACGGCCGATCAGTGGCAACGTCTATCGAAGCAGAATCGCCTCCACTACGTCCAGTCCCACACGATCTCAGACCAACAGCGAGAATGTCAGACAGAGCTCGGCGCGACCCGAGAATGTGTATTCGTCATCGATACGCCGACGACCGATCGTAAAGAGCAGGCTGCATAACAACGTGGCAACGGACAACAAGCGGCACGAAGAACCCACGGAGATGGCCGCCGAGGAAACTAGTTTCTACTCGACAGCATCATCGACCAGTCATCTCGTGGGCAACGAGATCGTCAGCGAGAAGGGGGAGGTGGCGTCGCTCGACGACCACCCAGCGAAACTCGATGTGCAGGAGAGCAAAAATCAAGGAGAAACCGTTTTGCAGAATGAGGAAACGAGAGCGGCGCCGACCGACGCGTCATTGACTGAGGACGATCGCGAACGGATTTCGAGCGACGCGACCGAGCGGAGTCGAGTCGAGAAGCCGGAAGTCTCCGCGATCACTGGAGACGTCGACTCGGCATCGACTGGGGACGACGCGGCGCCGAAGGGAGAACCGGAAGCCACGGAGACCACGACGTTTGACGTGCAATCCGAGGAGGAACTGTTCGCCAAGGCGTCGCAGACCGTAGCGGATCTGACGAGCTCCGCCTCCGCTCTATACGACAAGCCGGGCATGTTCAAGGCGGTCTCGCCGGAGAGCAGACTCGTCTCGTCGCAATTCAAGATCACCACGGACGAGCCGACGTTACCCATCGAGGCCTTCTTCCAGGAGCTCTCGAAGAAGAACTGATGACTCAGTAAATGAATCTAGACCGCGAGCAAACTGTCGTCGAATCGTAGCACACGCGATCAACGATCCCGCGTTGCTACGAGGAGCAACGGGAAACCGTAGGAGGGATCTGCGAGCTTCCTTCGAGAAGCGAAACATCCAGAATTTATTTTTCAATAATACATTCGTAGGAAAACTTATTTCAAAAAAAGACTTTAAAAACATTACGTCGAAAAAAGGTCTACATATACAGATTTCTCGAGGCATTCTATTACCAGTCTTTACGCTAAACGTAGAAAGATTTCGAGAGATCGAAGGAACTTATGTGCACCGTAGTCTTACGTACTTAATTCCGCTTCTAAATTATTGGCATCGTGCCGTCATTTCCGTCGTAGAAAATTAAAACGCTCGGGGCGCAACAAGCGTTTCTAACACATCATCATTTCGAACGTACTTTTCTATAGATATTAGGAAAACAAAGGGATAACGATTGAGCAGATAAGAGAAGAAGCGCCGCTGCTCGATGAAACTCACGATGGAGCAGCCGCGCTTTCTCTCGTGCTGGGAAAAAGCTCGGCAGGACATTGCGTGTGCAATATCTGTAAAAAGGCAAATTATTCAACCTACTCGTATCCTAAAGTAATCTCCTTTATATATATATATATATATATATATATATATATATATATATATATATATATATATATATATAATATGTGTGTCCTTTTTATACTTCACGTTAGGTTACTCATAAAAGAAGAAATACCAAAAGCAAATTGTGCGAATTAGGCAATGTAACGATGTAATTATTGGGAACGCCTTATTAGTATAAGCATGCGAATCCAATCATCCCATTGTATATTTATTTAAGAGATCATTTCCTAATTCATTTCTCGTCGTGACGGAATAAAGAAACTAACAAATGCCACGAGATATTGTAAATATAAATACGTAGCATAGAACTTTCAGTACTATTCCCAGCTAGATTCTATAACTTTTAACAACAGTGTCATTATGTTGCGCAAAGTATAATATATGGTAAAAAAGTTGCGCAACGACAATATAATGATAACGGCACTGTCAAGAGTATAGAATCTAGTGTAGAATTCTGTGCAGAAAATCAGATTTTCGAATTTTATGAAAAAAGACAGATATTTTAAGATCATTAAAAATTTAGTAAATTATTATTATAATTATTATTATTATAATATGATTTTTCAAATTTTATCAAAATCTCGTATTTTTGGGGGATTAGAAATAATTTCGAAAAAAACCTATTATAATTTGAATTATTATAAACAAAGCAGAAATTTTTTTTTATCGAGATTTACTATTTAAGCCTGTATCTATAAGTATTTTGTATGCCGGTATATTAACTTAATATTTTTATACTTGATTAAAATTTAAGAAAAAACTATGCATTATATTAGTTATTATATTTTTCTAAATAATATAATTTTATATCAATTAATGAAAATCAATATGATTCATATGCAGAAAATCGAATCCTAAACAAAAATATATATCTATAAATATATATATGTATATTACATAACGTAACGCGTGCGATTTAACGATCGACATGTTCATTGTTGTTACGTTATTTATATGTATTCATAATCGTTTTATATTGTAAATAAATACAACGGATTAGATAAAAAGCAACGAAATATAGTAAAATAAAACAAAGGCACCCTAAAACTTACCTAAACTGACGATTGGAAAATAGAGGACACTTCAAGCTACAAAGGGCCAAGCGCATTAATAAGACAATGTCGTTTGAAACATCGTAATCATTTGATTTAATAATTCATTTAATATCGTTCAACTCTATATTTGAGTTTACGGCGAATGATTACATACGTATAATCGTCAACAAGTAAAATACTATTTCGGAATATCCCCTTTACAGCGCAAGAGCAAAGTCCCCTAAAGCACAGCGATCTCTCCATGAAAGTTTTAAGACAAGCTGGAAGATAGATTTGTAAAGATACAAATACTTTCTTGCGCGACGGTAAGTATCTGGCTGTAATGAATTTTGTATCGTATTAGAGGCGAAGTCTTTAGCGACTTTATCCAAAAAACAAAACTGTATTCCACAAAAAGCTGTTGGACACTATGGACAAGGAAATATTAATGTACAGTTCAGTTTGTACTCGCGATACCTTGTGACATATACGCGTTCCAAGGCGCGGAAAGGATCCAGAGTACAGAATAGGCCCTGCGAAACTAGCGTTTTAGGTATTGATCTTGAGTTCTAGAAGTAATTAGCGGACGAGACAGTATTTTACCCGTCTCGATGCTCTTAGAAGTTACTCTCTCGATGCTCTTTTCCTAGAATCGAGTTACATCTCTCCCTTCGCCAATTACACACGTACGGGTCTACGGGTATTACTTCGAACGTACCTAATTTAGAATTATGCACAGGCCATCATCTCACATTTATATATGTATCGACTATACGCGTACTTACGTACTCACACGTACACACACATATATGTATGTATATGCCTACAGTATGTAATTTACGCTGGCTGAAGTTTTGTGTATATCGTAAAACTCCATATAATTGACAGTTAAAGTGTTTTACAGTAACTCGAGGTACATACAGTTCGCGTATATACAACAGTATCAAACTATAAGACGAAGTAGGCACACGCACACTAAAATATATACATATATTTTATGTATATATGTAATATATTTACACACTACCTGCTGCAGTTGCGCCGAGTGAGCAAAAGACATGGACGTCATGGCTAATTATCGTACGCACATCGGCAATCGCACACCGAAGTTCGAGGGCTCACACATTCGGCAAAATGAGACGATATCAGCCGACATGGTCATCAACCGAACGGCGAAAAATTTAAATATATTGGACATCGATTATTAAATAATTTATCTATATTCCAATAAATAGCAATCTGAGCTGCATTGCAAATCTACAAACACGATAATACATCGACTTAAAGTTAGTATCAATAAAAATGGAACGACTTAGAATTATTATCGATGAAAACAGAATGATCACCCGGTAAAAAATTTTTCGTATAAGAATATATGTAAATAAATATATATATAATCATTTACAGAATGTGTCCATATATCCATATATACTTTTTTGTTTTGTAAAATTACTGTTTGACACAAGAATAATAATAATAATAAGAATAAAAATATAAAAATAATTAAAAAGATCTTTTTGCATTGTTTCTTTTACAAAAAGTCAAGTTTGAAGAAATAAAAAAAATATATAAATCATTATATATAATTATATAAGCAATTATTTTCTTTTTTTTTTAATTTGACTTTTTGTAAAAGAAACAATGAAAAATTGTCCTTTGAGAAAATTATCCTTTTAATTATTCTTTTTTGTGTTCTCATTATTATTTTTCTTGTATCAAATTTTACAAAACAGAAAAAGATATATGGATATACGTGGACATATTTCGCATATAAATATATGTTTATATATGTTTATATTTATCTATATTCTTATATGAAAAATTTTTTACCGAGTATTATTTTCGAACGATAGTAACTCAAAATTAATCAACAGCAATTATTAATGTTATGTGGAACGACGTTATCGTTATCCACTAATGTTGACAGAAAATCATTCGTCACGATTTACATTTATATGCGATATCAGGCTTTCAAATGCACAGCGTGAATCGCCACGTCATACAACGTATTTACTCAGTGTGATTATTTTAATAAAAATACTTGTATATGTATAGACATAAGTAAGAAAAAAAACTGATACAAAAGCGCATTACTCATTTGAGTAAAGTTAAGATATTAATCGCTTTAAAAGTTCGTCGTATCGTATCTTCGTGTCTTTGTCTCCGAGGGAAGAGCCATTAATAATCTAAGAGGCGGAGACAAAAGTGAAGCCAACGTGTGAAACGCGGAACTTAAAGGCACCTTTACGTGTGCTTGAAAGATTAATTATTACGACCAGGATAATGGGACTTTTATATGAGAAAAGCAGTTGTAAGGTGATTATGTACATATATATTTTTCTTTTCGCAGGGACGAATGCGATTCTTACACTTAATTATCTTTTCATCAGAGGACCATTTATATCAGGCTGGTTTTGCGAAATATTGCCTTCACGTGAAATTTTAATCTCATTCTGTTTCTTCCAGAATATAGAAAAATGAAATGAAATGAATTTCGTTGATTGGAGAATGTAAATTTTATTTTCTCAACATTTCATTTCAATAACTCGCTGAAGTCTGTACACAGTTGCCGCGAATATCGTTGTAATTGCACCGTATACAATCCGGCGTATCTATATTATGTTTCTGCGTATGTATGCCTTCGAAATAAACGTGTATCGGTTTTTAAATTAAACTGCTTAGAGTTTATACAGCGCCGATAATACCGTCGACGGGGATATTTAATTGTGCGGTTGAATACTTCAAAGAAAGAACGGCGAGTGACTTAACCAGCTGGTAATGCTATTACATACGAGGGGCAAGCAAGCATATACAGATCCACACGATGCACATCTTACGTATATCGGCATTACAGGAAGAATTTAAAAACGAAATTCGGCCAGAGTATGACTAGTCCTTTTATAATTAATGCGTTCAGTCTAGTGTTCTGAATATAATTTTCTTCTAGTCGAGATGTCTATGCGATGCGTTTATACCGTGCACACATCATGCATCGCTTCACACTTTAGTAAAAATATAAAAAAGGTAGCGTCTCGTGAGAATAAAAATGGTAGTTTAAAACGTACTAGAAAAAGAAGTTGCAATGCCTCGTGTATATAAATACGGATATAATATATATATATATATATATATATATATATGTATATGATTTATGGAAATATTTCGTACGTTTAATTTTTTTTTAGACAGTGGTACGTGTTACGTAGCTCAAGCTGATATTGATATTTTTCTAACTATATGCCTATTAACGATTAACCGATCGGCCTGTCCGTTTCGCGCTCGAGTGCATTAATCTTTGTTACATCATGGGAAAATTTGCAAGTCATGACACTCGCAACTTGCATACAGCAATAGGTAATGCATTTCTCCGATTGAAGCGGAAAACGCAAATCGTCGTTTCGCAAATTTAGACACGATCGTAACAATATATGGAACAATGGAACAATATATTTTATTATATAATATGATATAGTTATATAAAATTGTGCATCACATAACACACGATAAAATATATCCAAATCTAATATTAAATATAATTTAAGATAATATATTCTCAGTGTTAGTTGATCAATAAAATAAACTAAGAGAGCAATTGTACAATTTTACATTAACCCTCAAAATTTATAAAATTCTCATTTCTAACATTCATATATAGTTCTTATTTCATAAATTTAGGACATAATATGCATTACAAGAATCTGTCTTCCTCCTTTATATGAAATCTATAATTCTTACAAACGTGCGTTATTTGAATTGATAAAAATTATTAAACTTTTAATTAATAACTTTCTTGCTCTCTTTTATCTGCCATGTTTAACGTTCGATAAATCTCTTAATAAAATTCTTTACTTCGCATCTTCAGAACATCGTATTCCAATCACACAAGCACACTTTCTCTTCTCATTTTTACATTCGCCAATTTACCAATTTTCGCAAATGTACCTAATCTAATAGTGCACATTGAAGCGAATCTCTTACTTCGTCGCTTTTTCGCATGTTATCGCTCCAATCGTGTAAATGGCTTTTTGCGAAGGGAATCAACAAGGGACGATCGATCGGCCGATTGGTTAACGCACTTATAACACTTTCAAGCGGGTCTCCCTATGCTACGACCCTTTTTAGAATTTCCAGTGGCTTTGAGACGTTGGTCCACTTAGTTTAGTACGTTATTATCACCTTTTATTTTATTAATGTACGAGGCCGCGTGCGTCGCGCTCGCAAACGCACGCGACCGGGTTGACGTCTAGAACAACATCGATCTCTCGCTGCGATCGCAAATGGATGATAGCCGGGAATCGAAAACCGATATTAATTCCGGGCGGTGGTTTGCAATCCTTTCCTGGTTGCATCACAAAACTTTTAATCGTATCACCACCAAATGCATAAATCACGAAGAAAGAATGTAATCCGATACATTAATCGCATTAGCACCGGTATTCTTCGATTGAAAGAGTTTCTCAGCAATGGGCATATTCTCATTACTCAAAATAATAAATCACGAATATATGTACGTGAACTCGGAGTTTTGATCTTAATATTCAAATCGGATATATAATCCGATTTTAATATATTTAATTGTCCGAGAATCATTTTTGAATTGATAAAAGAAGTCGTCTATGAATTTTGTTTATTAATGTTCATGCTCAGTGTTATAAAATAAAGCGTGCAATTTACATCAAATCAAGTTCTTTATACGATTAATTCAAATGAAAGCAAGTAAAGTAAGAATCTGCCGATCAGTCACGGAGAAACATTGATTTTCCGATTCCCGCAGATGGATGACACTGAAACGCGAGTCGTATTTTCTCGGCGGGTGTCGCCGTCGATAGCGTTCGTTGTTCCCGCTTGAAATGAATTCGTCGCACCTTAATTCGTGCCAGAAAATCATCGGAAGTTCATTAATTACGCCTATCTGATTTCTAGGAGAACGACCCGCGTATATAAAATCGGTCGGTTTCTCGTCCTCCTTACGTCGCCGAGTCACCCGTCCGAGCGACGCCTTTTATGCCGGGGCGGCGCACAGGACGTCATTAACGAACAGCAATTACTTTCCGAGAGATAATGACGCCACAACGCCGAGCGACGCCGAGCGACGCTCGTCGTCCATAAAAATGCGACGTGCGTCGCGCCGGTGCGAGCCGTTGAAATGGATGCCGAAGTGCAAACGCGTCGCAAATATTAATCGTGTATCGATTATTTACGCTTTCCGCGCGTCGAATTAATCCATCGCTTGCACTGATACAACAAATCGCGGCGCAAAATGGAAACAACATTTAACCTTTACGTGATATTTCTCTCTGGGCGAATTTAAAAAAATATCGAAAAAAAGCCAGTGTTAGAGAAATTAAAAAATAAATAAATTTTACGGAAGATATTGTATATTATAGATTACGATATTGATATGGCAAATTTTATTAACTCGTGAAAAAGCAGACTTCTCCATAAATTATAAGTTTTTATGAAAGTTATAAAATGCGGGTTATTTTCTGCATTAACCAAAATATCATGTGTCAGCGATAATAATGTGATTTCACAAAATTTTCATTTTTCCTTCGTCGAATTCTAAATTTCAGTAAATGATTTCGAGAGCTATACAAAATTTATTTCGAATTATAAATATTTCTAAATCACACTAGACCTCAATATTATTCAGACGAGATTAGAAATAAAATTATTGTAAGTTCACATATTTTTTCTGTTATTACAAATCATGTTTTCCGTTTTGATTGCCAGTTACGGAAATTAAAATAGTGTCACTTGCATGTGCATTACATAAACTAGATAATGAACAATCCGCGCCATTGAGCGCAAATAATTAAAATGCAAACAAAGCGCGGCAGAGCAAATAACTCGCACCTACACGACTGCCAAGCTTGCATTATATATAATATAATCGATATGTGTCGAAAGTTAGAGAAAGCGGACAGAATGAGAGACAATATATATTTATATTCACGTAAATAAAAAACGTTATCGTCATTGTGACGCGAGCAAGGTAAAATTCTCCTTTATCTCGGACACGCGATTCCCTTAAAATCTACCTTCGTTTAGGAAGAAAGAGGAAGAGAGAGAGACGAGGGTCGCGGTTTACCGCGAGTCATAAAACGCGATCGAGTAACGCAACTTTTGGCACTCCCAACGGGGCGAGAAGTTCGCTACTATCTCTCACTGTCTGAGAGGCTCGGTATTCCAGAGCCTCTCACCTGGATTTACCTTTCTTCTGGAGAGTCTGACGTTTCTAAATGTGGCGCCCGGCGTAGTTGCTGAACTTGCTACAAGTTCACTACAAGTGAGGGCGAAAGCGTAGGGTGGTTTGAGGCGTGAAAAAATGCCTCTCGGAATGTATGAACGATGTTTGGCGCGTGTCTAGTTGACTACTGATGATTTATTCCTCATACCGCGTGTCTCTTATTATTTTGTCACCAGGAGAAAGTGACAGTTATTTTGACACCTATCGAGCGTTTGTTTATTATCAAACGGGCAATCACGATGCCTTTTTAGGGATGGGATTAGAATTGTAAATCAAGCATTCGTCGGATCAATAGAATTTCGTATTCGATGTGCTTGTCACAAATTACCTATACAGCTATTTGAGCCAGCTACGCGTGGAATATTGTTCTAATCTTATCTTTCTTCATATAACGTTACGTACGAAACACAAACCATTTCACAAACGTTTATTGTATTCCACGCCGCGAAAGCTATCTATAGAACGATCTTCGTACGCGGGGCATATCAATGAAGGTTAGTTCGCATAGTAATCACGCGCGTTTGATAACGTGGAACTTACAAATATATTCGAAGATTTTTTACTACGAGCGATACCTTTTGTATCTCAAAAATTCAAACGTGCCGCTATAAAAGTCGCGATATTAATTTTCTTTTTTTTTTACTGCACTCGAACACACTGATGCAAATTAGCTAAAGATCACACGGTCTCGATTTACACGCGCAAGAATAGTTTATGCACAAACTCGAAACTGCTTCTACGTGAAATACTGAAAGTTGTTAGACACGGAATGTCACTTCTGCGTTCCTTGCTTCTCGATCTCAATTTCACATCCTACTTTCGCGTATTTTTCTTTAGTTCGTTCAAATGGAAAATTCATTTATTCGGAAGCATCGACCAGCTTCGCTAAAGCTACTGATTGTGAGAAAGCTCTTCGGATAATATTCGTGTCTGTCGGAAACATTTAATGACCGGACTTACACTGCCCAGATAAGCGGCTTATACACAGTATTTTCGTACTGGCGTTTACGCACCTTGCGAGGAGGAAATCTTTAACCGTGCAAATAGAACTCTACCTGAGACGCGCAAGCGAGAACGTCCTCCTACGACGAGCGAGCGTATTCGTACCTTCGGATACAAGATCCGAGATGCTCTCCTCCACGTTAACGTTGTTGATTCCACGAGCGCACTTTGCGGATCATTCTCGCCGCAACCTGAACTCTCGCGGGCGGCGGAATTATCCGCCGGCGGAAACTCTCGGCTCGGTTCCGACAAAATCGAAAGCAGAAGCCGCGGAGAAACTTGCGCGCTCGCAAAAAAAGGAGATCCGCTCGCTGAGAGCGCGAGAAAAACTTCCGGTCCAGACAACTAACAACGACGAGTCCCCTCTAGACGAGAAATTGCTTTTCTATCCCTCAAAAGACCCGCCAAGCACGGCGATTTCTTTCGGGACTACGTTTTTGTCGCAATTACTACGTAACGATCGCGGCGAACGCCGTTCACCGTTGCTCGACTTAATTGGGAGACTCGCGAACGCGATCGACTTGCATCCCGAGTTCCCGTTTGCCTTTGTTATTCTTATCCGGCTTTGCTTCCGCGAAAGAAACGTTTTGTCCGTCGCGATAGTCTAAAAACGCACGACTCTCTCTTATTAATTGTTCCGCTTATTTTGTGAAAACTCCTCGCGATTCAACTACCGTCAGTTGATTTTTGCTTCTGCAGGAACAACTTTTACATCGAATCCGCGTACTTAAAGTCCTCGTTAAAGAACAAATAAACAAGAAGCTTTTAGTCACGGAAACAAAAATCTGTAAAGAAATGCTCTTTCTCGATTCAATTGCAGAATAATGCAAATTAGATAACGTTTTATTATTCGGAATAATGCAATTAAGATCACTTTGCACTTCTTACAGAATAATGCAAAGTTATCTTATCTGATCGCAATATTGATTTAAGTCTCTGTAGGGTATTACGGAAGTCTTTCGTAAAGATTTGTAAAGAAATAAAACGCAAGGAAAATAATGCGTACAATCGGATCGCACAAAAATTGGATCGCAATCTTGATTGGTAACAAAGTCTCCCCTCGGCATTGCGCGATTAATCGAACTGCGATTCGAATCGCAGCACGTCTGCGGTTGTCAGTCTTCGCGCAGCCATTATTTCCTTTTGTATGCAGGGTTTGAAAGCATTGCAACTGTGCGAGCGAGCGTCGCAGACAGTCGCCCGCCATTGCTCGACAAATCGAAAGATCTCTCAATCGTGAGGCGACCTACATCTCTACAGATATTTTACTTCGCTTATTAAGCTTTATTCCCCGCTTCTGTTCGCGTTAGATTTATTTGGGGAGTGAGGGGAAATCCAAGATAAATATATGTTATTCGATTAATAATTCGGACAATAATTTCGTTCGGATAATAATTTAAAATAATTGCCACGTACGTCAAGAAATTCCTTCCTTGTTGATAAATCAACCGAGTTATGTAATCGAGCCCAGCAATTTGTATTCCCAATTCATCATACCTCCTTCCTTCCCACCGCATTTCTCTCGCAAGTCTTTAAAGCAAATTTTAGATTTAGATTAGACGCGAGTCAAAAGATAATTTATATGCAAAGATATATCTGTATGTTAGGAAATAAAAAATGTGTGTATATCTAATATAATACATTTATTATACAAAATTCTACCGTTACTTTTCGAAATTATTATATTTTTCCGCATCGCTCGATCATTCCAAATTGTTCATCTGAAATTTCACTCTGAATTAATAAATATTTTTCTTTTAAATTATATTTTCATTTGAGCACCTCGATTTCTACGAATGTGTACATTTTATCTCATTTCCATAATTAGTAGCTGAAGTAATAAGACCAAATTTTCAAGTGGGATTCACCCCCCGGTTTCGCTTTTACAAAATTAAAACGAAACACTTCTGCTGCGAACTGAACTCCAGAGAGAAGTGCAAAGAGATAATAAAAACTTATTCTCTCTCTCTCATAATTTAAATAAACTCAATCTGAATCCTAGTTACCGATTTGAATATCTTTCAACGCGAATTTAAAACTAAAAATATACGTTGCGCATTTTTTATTCCCAAAGTTGCAAATGTGGCATGTAATACAATTACACCTTACTCCTATGAATGATCGCCTCACATCATATTCAAATCAGGTCGTTTTCATATGTCAAAGATGCTCAACGAATCGCTGCTCGAAGCCCGCGCTTTCCTCGGAGGGTAGCAAAAATTTATATTTATTCCCAAACGGAAACTAATGGGCTCCATTCCGAGCGAGAGGATTACGAATGTCAGAGGGAATGAGCGATCGCGCGTCGCGGTTTGCGGGGAGGATTCCTGGACCTGGGCTATCTGGTCGAGACATCGGGGACGCACTGTGACGCAGTTCGCGCGAAACGCTCGCATTGTTCGAGCGTGTTCGGCGCGCGAGAACACGAGGGACCGACACGACGTAGCACTGTTCGCGGTGATTTACGAAGCTCGCGGGCTCGTGCCAAGCAATCCGTGCGTTAAGTTTCTCGCCCTCGCGGACACGTGCGCACGGATACGGCGACGATCGTATCCGGGGACGTCCGGTTCGCACTGGTCACACCGTCCGCTATAATTCACGTCGCCTGTTGGAAGCGCCACCGGGATCTTCATCGGGTGGAACAGCCCCGGTGGCGGGTCTCGATTGTTAGCTCTTTCGGATACCGCCGGGATATTCCACGTTGCACGCTCGGCGATCTTTGCCGAACGAGCAAATCGAAAATGTCAAACTCGAAATATATTGTGTAATAGGATCGTAATATATCCTGTTATAGATTTAAGAACGGTTGGGATTTCTCGGATGAAAATATTCATCTTTCTATAAAGCTAATTTAGACTTGGGATAATATAAATGTAGTCTAAGATTATAATAGAGGATAATTTTAGATGAAATCAACAAGCGAATTGAAAATGTCAAATTCGAATAAAAATATGTTCTATTATATATGTAGATTTGAAAAGATTTTTTTAAACAAAAATATTGATAAATGATCTTTCTATGCAAAAAAATGGCAGTTCAGATAACGTAAATTTGCAATTTGTTACAAGAGAATACGAAACTAAATTTTACTGCATTTGTTCCACGGCTAAACAAACAACCCTGTATAAAACACGTAAAGACAAATGAGAATAACGGATTTCTCCCCAAAAAGTTGAAAGAATTATTATTACTATATTTTCATATGTTTGTTTTTAATATTATATTTCGATGTCAAAAATGCACGTTGCACATCTCTCTTCAAAGGATTAATGCGACTGTCATTTTAATAAAATTTCTGCTCGGAACGTAATTTTTTGCCCTTTGAGATCATCAGTCGGAGCGCATCAAAATTCAATTAATCGATTAAATGTACGTACGTATGCGCCCGCGGGCTCACGAGCGACAGATAAAATAAACGCAATAGAGGAAGTTGTGGAGAGGATTCCGGGTTAATTAGTCTGTCAATGCGGCCCGCTCGCACGGCACGGGACAATATGCGGGAAAAAAAGAAAAAAAAAGAACAGGATGGTTGATTCGACAGCGATCGCGTCCCTTTCGAACGGCGTGATATATCGTGCTGTCTGCTACTGTCGTGCATCACGCATCTAGATGTCTGCATCTTGTTTTGTTGTTTCGCGTTTTTACGTCACGCGTATTCGCCGATGCGAGTGCATCAAAGCTACACAGAATTTTTACGATTTTTCAGTCAGCGCGATATTAGCATGTCGCGATTCGCCGCAGATTATAAAAATTCTCGCAGTATTTTTAATTACTCATTCTCTATATTAAATTTTTGGAAATCCAACATTATTTTATAAAACAATTTGACTTACACGCAGACTTCTGTCAACTTGGAATATTGACTTCTAAAAATTCTACCTTTTTAAAGAAAGGTTTATTAATTATTTGTAATCTTCTTAATAGCTCGGCGCAGAAAAAAGAACTGCTTGATGTGATGATTAATTAAAAATAGAAAAGTATAGAGATATTACACTATTGTTAACTAGATTTGTGTCTATTTAAATAAAGAAACTTCACGAAGTATATTTCATTCTTCTTATTTTAACTGTATATTTCCAAAGCTAAATCGCATTTTGTTTATTATTCTTGTTCGCATAAATCCAATCTCACAATTATCCGACATTTAGATTGTAAAGATTTGAATTCTGAAGTGAGCCGCTTAGGGACATTTGCATCTGAAACCATCGCTCGCGTTTCGACTTATTCATTAATCGGATTATAACGCCGTACTTCTAATAAAACTGTACGAAAGAAACCGCGATCATACGGGTATCTTGCAAACAAGATTAATTCTTTCTGCATGCGGCATTTTCCCAGACGCGGTATTATTACCGTTGCAATGATTCTATTGAGAGCTAATCGAGCGATACAGAGCTTCCAATATACGCGTTACGTTTAGAGATATTATTAATTTATTTAAAAAAAAGTCGAAAAAACGGATTAATTTATCAAAGTCGAAAAAACAGATCTTCGATATAATATCGTTTTAGAAGAAAATTTATATAAAGAAAATTTCAGAGAATTATTCATGAAACCAAAATCTTGACACTAATTAATAAATAAAAAAAAGTATCAACAAATGTTCTATAATAAAATCAGATTAAAAGTTAAAAAAAAGCTACAGTAAAATTTGTAATGACAAATTATATTCAATTTGTGTCATTTTTCATTATTTCTATGTTGCTCCTATTCAATATGTCGTTAATTTAACTAAAACAATAGAGTTAACAATTGAGTTAAACAATTTAACTCAAAACATATTAAATTTGATTCAAATTAAATTTATTACTTATTAAGTTCATACGTTAACGTATCCACGTTGTGGATATTGTTTACTTTGAAACTAAGTAATTCAATTATAATAATAGGTTGATTAAACGCAATTTTTTAAACCACATTTTGTATTAAAATAATACATTTTGACACACGTGAAAGTTAAAAATAACAAAATGTTATTTAACTCAAGGAATTGGTTTAAATTGCTTTTTTAATATTTAACGGTGTACTGAGATAATAAAGAGAAGAGTGGAATTTATTATTAAAAATATACCGAGTTCTAGAACAAAAGCATAGGTCACGAGAATGCATTTACGTTAATATTGAAAAGCTGTCAACCGACCATTAACTGCATTTCGTTTACTGAATCTCATTAATTCAACGGTATAGATCGTGCAAACAATTCTACTGTATCTACCATACAATGCGCGCTGTAAGGTGCGCTGTAAAGTAAAACCAATACGGTTCCCGACAGTCTCAGTTAATCGCACCGAGCCATCCCCGACGTCGTTAAGTCAATACTCGATCCTACGGCTCTATACGACAGTAATTAACAACTCCTATACTTCAGTTAAGTGTATAACCGATATACACCTAAGATATGTTACCCGCTTCTGTAACGAAGTAATTAATATCTGATAACGTAAGTAAATTCTGAAATTTATACGTGATATGCGAATAATCGTGTAATATAGGAGATCAGATTAGATAGATAAATTTTTGATATTGCATAAGGAATTGAATATTATTATGTTAATCTTCAACGATTCATTTATTTAAAATAGTAATACTTCTAGCGATCCATGCACGACATAAGAATTTTTCGTAATTGCTAGATTATGTTGAATTTTCACAAGAAAGAAAATGCAACGATAATTGTAACTGAAAACGCACAGCGATAATTGTGTATCAATACACAATTATCGCTGTGCGTTTTCAGTTACAATTATCGTTGCATTTTCAATTGAAAGCAATAAAGTTCGAGTAAATCACACAAGAATCCATCAAATTTCAATCCGATGTACAAAAAGAGAAAAGCAGTCTCCCAACGATATAATGTTAGATAATGAAGCGGTGAATGAAGCGATTAATGGCTGATAAGCAATCGATGGCAAAATTAATATAGAACGGCGAAATTCGAGAGAGTATCGGACAGGAACTCGCTCAGGATTCATCGAAAGTTAACTACGAATCAAAGCCCGTTCCCGACGGGTTTGCGGTCGATATCATAACCGTGCAACGTAATGATTAAGATATGTGAGCGAAGTCGTTATCCACGCCACGGAGAGACGACGAACGCGCCGCTCGTTTCGATGCGAGGTGCTTTAATGATGTTACGAGCCCTCAGCGAGGATGAGCGAGGGGGTGACCACGACTGTTGACCCATTTCGGACTTTGTGCACGACCGCAACTTGGTTGCGGCCACCGGTGTGACGCCGTCCGATACAGCAACTTCGCGTATTATCGCAATAAGAACTTCTTTGGCTCCTGTCGTTCCCGCAATCCGTCCGTTCGTGCATACGGACTTGCGAAGCCCGATCGGACGAATTCACGACCAAATGTCCGAGCGAACGGGGTAGATGAAGATTCTTAAACTTTCACCTTGCAATTGAAAAATACAATTCTGCTGATTGTAAAGACGATTCAATTCGGAGATTTGCCGTAGGATTTGCGAGCTGCAAGCCCGCGGATAAATTGAGAACGAATCTTCAGTTTGAGAATTGAAATAGTCGGCGAAGTTTCCTGATTTTAAGAAAAGTAAAAGATGGACTAAGAACGTTGATTTTATTCGTATATTTCGACGTATATTATGACAAGTGGCGCTTATATTAATGGAAAAATGGATTCAAGATGTTTTACTTCAGAGATCTCCCTCTTCCGTCGTCTATTATCGGGCAGATCTCCATTAATACCGTACCTTGCTTCGAGCGAAACCAATTATCTCCAAGTCCGAGAGCTTGTCACTTGATTGCGTAACAAGCGATAACAGCCTCAATATTGATATTCATCGCGAGTACTCCGGACTCCGTAATTATGCGCTGGGCGCGTAATTAATGCCTGATTAATTAGGCATTAATTAAATTAACGATTAAATATGTGTAATAGAACGTACAATATCTCTAATAGAACCGTCTGCGTTCGAATCAAGACATGCTGTGCGTGCACATATCTCATTAAGTTTAACAAAAAAATCGCTTCCATCGTTTACAACGTCGCGAAAGAAACTGACTTACAATTGCAGAGTCAGTCTTAGAAATCATCTCGATTAAATGCAACAAGCTGCATCATCTGCTTCGTATGAAATATCGCAACGCATCTATTCATTAGTTTAATCCAATATGCCAATTTTCGATTGTGAAAATGACAGGCAAATTTCGCACACTTGCGAGAATCGATATGTGATACAGAGCGAAAAATTTCACAGTTCGTACTCGAGAACCGACCCTGCTCGAAAGCTCATCTCTTGCGAAATAGGAACTTGCGGAGGAAGTTGATTCGCGGATGCCGTCGATCGAGCGATACCTCTTCGATGAGGAAGGTCCCGCGTGCGTGACGCTCATACGCGCAACAGCGTGTCATTGTCATTGATGTCGAGCAACGGTCGATGATTGCCGCTGACGTTGCCGGATGCGTTACCACGATGATCCGTGTAGCGGCCGAGGTCCTGAAGAATTCTGTATGAGGGGCGTCGTAGTAGTTGTTATCGCCTGGAGGCACGGAAGTCGGCACTAGGCTATGCGAGGGTGACCACCCCCTCCGGCTCCGGCGACCAGCAATTGTCAGATAGCCAGCAACCGATCACCACGGTAAAGAAGCCGATCAGGAGAGCCACGATGATGTAGATCTCCGCCTGTCCTAGCGAATCTGTTCACGTAACAGGACATAATGTGTTCGTGAAACGCGTTTGACACGTGCTTGCGGTCAAGGGGATAATTAAACGTCTTTGCTTAACGGACACATGTGGGAGGATCAACGGTGCACACGTCGCTTAAGTGCATGCTTGTTGCTTCAACCCCTTCAGGTATAATTTGTTATCTCGAGTGCACGTATACGGTACAATTGAATTAATTGCATCAGACGTTACATACCACTTGGGGAATTGCACAGAATTTGCAAAATCAAAGCAAAATGAACACAGTAATATAGCTGCATAGACGAAATTATAGCTCGAAAATAGAAATAAAGATTGAAGATCGCCTTTGAACGCAACCGATTCGACGCAATTAATGCATTTTTCATTGATTATTTATTTTAACGAATCCAAGAGAGATGCGAACAAATTAATTATTTTAGCTAGTAATCTCGGCGAACTGCAATGATTGTAGCAGTTAATCAGCAACGTTTAGGAGCTCAAATTAACCAAGCATTTGACTAATTGATTACGTTGGCTGGCGAATTGCAAATTCATTACTTGCTCCATAAAAACAAAATACCAACATTAATCATATTCCAATGTATGTATCATAATTTATGTATATATCGTAATTTATGCAAATATAAAATACGGCTACAAAATATTGATTTCTTTAGCAATGTTAATGTAGGAAAAAAAATTGATTTAATATAATAATGTTAATAATAATATTTTATTTAACTTTTAACTTTTATTTTAATATTTTTTAACGCATTATAATTTCATAAATAATATTATTGTACGTGTCGATTAATGCAGAATTAATTTCAAATTCAATTCAATATCGACGACCTCCTAATTTAAGAATAAACAAGATGCATGCAACTCACAAGTTTGACATAAAAATTAATTATTTTTGTCAATTAGCCTAACATTTAGAAGATATATAAATTCGCATGCTCTACAAGCAGATAAAAAATTAATATTACATGCTTATTCTTTTTCCTTCAAAAGCAATTTTAGATGTTAAGGAACTTTGCGGTTCGGTAGAGTTCTAATCTGCAATGAAAATCCGACATTTCCAAAACGAAGGAAGCTTTTCGCGGCTAGAATCGTATTTGAAAGTTAAAACGCAGGCTGGGACCAGAAAACATGAGCAAAACGATAAACCGATGGTTTTTGTTTGTCCATTTCATGAATTTTTCACACCCGCCGCTATTATTGTCCTTACATCGATCCCGGGTATACATCGATGCCAGTAAATGACTACCATCGACAGCGGCAGAAGAACAAAGCGCATTGCCATCATGCAATGTTCGCTAATGATAAAAAATGGCGATAAAAAATTCTTCGGATAAGAAATTCAAACGCAAATTAACTAGACTCTAATCCGATTTGCTAAATGAATCTTCTATTCTGCTCGAGCCTTCGTTGCAATAATTGAACTCGTGCAGCACGGCGTGGAATGATTAGGAGGAATTAAGGAGGAATAATTGAACTTCGAACAATGGACACGCATTATATCTATAACACGTAAGTCTAAATTTGAAAAGTTCCATTTCAAAAAAGAGAAAGACTGCGACGTAGACATGACTTGAGATTCCGGTAATTTTACTGACAGCATAAAAATTTTCTTATCGTGACATTCGAGCGTATACGTAACCGCGGGCGGACAAACTATCTTCCATAAAATTGTAACGCCGCAAGTCGCGCTTTATGGCTATCGTGATATGAAATTTCGTGACAGATGCTGTTACGTCGAGATAGTAAACCGAAAAAAGTTTCCTCAACAAATTGCGGCCACGAACACCGCGTCGGAAGTCGACGAGCATATGATGTAAATTGTATCCGCGTTATATCACCATCATGTGCGCGAATACAATTTATGATGACGTGGATTTTCACAAGCGAAATATTTACGGGTAAATTATTTAAGATGGTAATAGCACTTATGTAATTATAATATTTATAATAACAAATAAGTAATAGATTTTTGACCGTCATCGAGTTCATCGAATTAAATAAGAATCTTTGCCTATACGGTCAAAGCTAGATCTTGGGAGCCTAATTATATATATAATATTTATAGTTCTAAATATACATAACGTTTTAAAATTTAAACGTGAAGCAAGAAAATCATAAAGCTGTCTACTAGATTTAACACACATTCATGCATTCATTTTAATTATAACAGACAAAAATAAATAGTACGATTATAAAGCAAGCCTATAAATATCCTTATGTACGATCACATAAAATGCATATAAAGCATAGTGGAAACGGGTACTTAGCAACAGATTTTATAAATTTTATGGAGATTTCTGTGCGAAATTTTTATAAGTCAAAACAGAAATAAAAGGAAGATAAAGACTTTATCTCTTCCACGAACGAAGAGTCATTTGTACTACCCTGATGAAAATTTTTCTCAGAATAATTTTATAACTTTTTCATATTTTCTCATTATTTTTATAATTTGGAACAAATTGGAACACTTTTCAGAAATGCCTATAAGTATTTATAAAATCTGAAAAAATTAAAGGTTTTTTTTTCAGAAATTACAAAATGAGAAATCTTAGAATATTTCAGAATTTACATATACGAAAAATTCTAAGAAAAAATGTAGACTTTTCACAGTATTTCTGAAAAACGTTCCAATTAGTATAAAAATTCTAAGAAAACTTTTCACCAGGGTAATGATTCCGAAGTCTCGAATAAATAATAATATTCTTAAGAAAAGCATCAGCGACTAAAGTTTCAAGTTAATTATATACAATACCGTTCACAACGTTTACACAATGCAACAATGTAGATCACAAGCAGGGAAGAATGGCGTAAACTCGTTACCTAGAGGACCCTTTGACTTCCACAGGCCCTTGATAAGAGTGGGATCGCCGCGGCGCCAATCGCGCCATCCTCGACCTCGACGAGCGGGCCCCTTGTTCCAGCTCGTTGGACCGGTCCCGGTAGCTGCGGCACCGCCGCCGGCTCCACCGCCGGTCGACCCACCACCGAGACTGAAGGCAGCTCCGGCAGCTCCGGCAGCGCCGACAGAGAAACCGGTAGCTCCTCCGCCGCCGCCGCTTCCGATAGCACCACCGGTAGAACCACCGCCGCCGGGGCCCGGGGTGCTCGGCGACGAACCGGCCTGCGGTTGACCGTGGCTCCCAGTACTTCCACTCTGTGGTATCGGCGCTCCCGCCGCTTTTTCGTCCGACCCGAAAATTCCCAGGAAGCAGCATGAAATGGACACAGTAGGGCGTGCGCGCCGTTAAACTATCGATTCGCGTTCGATTGATCAATAGGGTTTCATGGTGGATTGTGCATTCTGCCTCCGATTCATCTATCTTCGCTTATCTAACAAAAATTATTCGGAACAGTTGCAGTTATCGTTATTTCAAGGGGATGATAATCGACTTTATTCTTATTTTTATTGACTTAATCTTTTCGGGATCATAAACTGCAAAAGCAAGCGAAGAAAATTTATGTGTCTCTATGATAAATCATTATCTTCAATTTGATTTTCAATCTTAAATTATATGTATTGTACAATTTTTTAGTAATTTTTACTTTAAAATAAGAAAAACTATTCCATTCAACAAACCTATCAAGAAATCTATCCGAAGCTGGCGAAACCTGATCGTGTGCGCAAATATACACATAGGATAAGTCTCATTAGAATTCTGAGAAAATCGATCTTAGCGTTAGATATGCGAAGGAGCGGTGTAATGGAGCAGAAGGTATCCATGCGAAGGGTTTTTCAGGTGAATACGCAAAGAGATCAGAGGATCGTATAAACTACTTCGCCAAGTAGATAGGTAGATTTCCATTGATATTTCATCGATTATTCCCGATTTAATTAGCGAGCACGAATAATCGTAATCAATAAAAGGTAGGAGAACATTCAATAACAGCGAATCAGAGAGTCGGAATGTATCGAAATGATATTTTCCTCTCTATATCGACAGGGTCTCTCACAATTAAGCCCATCTACAATAAGTAGTAAGATTTAAACCTTAAGAAACTGACCAATCACATTCGAATTTCAAGAAAATAATCGACTATGATTGGTTAAATTCTTACGGATTACTACATCTCTTGTAGGGCTAATGCATGTACTTAAGGAACGAGAGGATTTCAATCTATTGTCAAGGATCAAGGGATGACATTGATGTAAATGGATTGACAGCCAATTTAGGGATGAGTGATGAATCACATGAGCGTTTTCGGCACCACTCAACGTGAACAGATAACGATAGCGATAAAGAGATAAAAATATATCGAAATTCTATAATTATAAATATAATTTTGCTAAATGTACTAAATTATTATAATTACGTAATTATTAATTATGCAGCTCTAATTGCACAATTAATATATTTATTAAACGATAATTATATTCGTCATTATCTCCGATTGATAATTAAATTAAATTTTGAATTATAAATTCATAAAGGAATAATTATTTGTTCCTTGGTGTATTCACTCCTTCATACTTAAATAAGCGTGATGAATTTGTCATCGAGAAAAGAAACGATGTCTATAATATTCCCTATGACGCACGCGCGCGCGTCTATCGTTTTAATTATAAAAATTTCTTTACGTTAAATCTCTCAAATAATACACACATATATATATAATGGAATATCAGATAAATGAAAAAAAATTGTATTCTGTATTGCGTTTCACGTATGCTCTTCTATATATCGAACATTTACGAATAAATATCAATTGCAGAATTGTGAAAAATATCAAAATTTGTTTTGCTATACCAATATTAATTTTTAAGAAATAACTGAGAATAATTAAATAACTTAAGAATAACTGAAACTGGAGAAACAAACTATAAGTGCATTATACATTGCCCACAAGTGAGATTTGCTAGAATAGAGAAAAATGCTATGAATACAATTTTGTCTGTTCAATAATTCTATTCCTTTGAATACGAGAATATCGAGATTCAGTGGCTACAAAACTTGTTGCGTTCTTTTGCAAAGCGAATCGTGTCTTTTTCAACGTGAAACAGAACATAGATATTCAGATTTGATGAATAATCATGAATAATCAGAAACAGAATCAGAACCTCAGAATTTTGACGCGCAAAAATAAAAATAAAAACTTTTTATTTATCAAATGTTGTTTATCGATTTTATATATATTTACATATATATATATATATATATATATATATATATATATATTAAATTTTGATATTATATTACATTTTACAATCATTACGCTCATTGTGTATCTCACACATAAAAATTATATGTAATAGTTAATCTTTTGTTAAAATAAAATATATAAAATTGAATATGTAATTAATAGGGGTCTTTTTTAAATTTAAAAGAAATGTGCAAAATATATGAGTATTGTATATGTGTAGTCGCACAAAAATCGTTTAATCCACATTTCAGAAAATATGAGCACAAACTAGTGCATTATATATCGTCAAATTTCAAAATTGCATTTTACGCTTCACTTGTGAACGGGCAAACTATCATTGCGGTCATGATAATAAAAAGTATTAAAAATTCCAGTTCACGTCGTGCTAACAATATTGCCGTTAAACTTGCTTGACAACAATTGTAATTTTTTAGCAATATTATTACATAGCTACTTAAATGCATTTTTCATTAGTCCGAGTCTACTTGACCTATACCTCTCAAAAGATTTAAGTACGCACTTACCCACACTTTACGCCGACTTTAATTACAATATAGATTTAAACTGAAATATGAATCAACGATTATTAAGTTTTCGTTGCATGCATACGTGCCAAAAGTGTCAAGGGGGCTCTTTTTTCTTTTTACGTAACGTAAAAAATTAATTTACCGTCAGATTTGCGAAAAATGTGATTGACGGTTTCGCAGCATCCTTAATGCAGAATCGTGTTAGCGGTATGAAGAATGCAAATTTTATGAAGGGAATGTTTTTTTACTATTCTATGTCGGTAATATCGAGTAATCTGCATATGCAGATTAAAATTTGGATTGGTCGCGAGGAATAACACCGGAAATCTAATCACAAATAGAAAATCGATAAATTTAAACGAAGTATAATTTAGAATCAACCTGCGGCAATCTGTATGTATAAATTGGGCGAGTTATTAAATCTGCACAGTGACCAATTTTGTTTTAACCAATCATCACGAAAATTGCTTTTTTCGTACAAGACGCTGTTTTGTTCTTGAATTTTTGATGATTTGAGATTGCTATTTAAAATAATTATGAATAAATTAGACTTTAATGGTGATTTTGAAAATTAGTCGAAATCACTGAGTCAAATATTAAGTGCAAAATTGTACATTAATGCGCGAAATCTGTTAAAAGTGATATAAACAATTGTAATAGTAATAAACATTTGCTTTATCTCGCAAATAATGCAAAATACAAAATATCAATTTTGTGATGTGTTTATGTTTCATTAAGACGCTTGCAGATATCTGTGCAAGCAATCGCAGAAGCAATATCCTGGCAATATGTGTTCTTATTCTGAAGAATCTGAATCGTGCTTTCAATACTTACCGCATAAGGAAAGTAACAAAATACTGGCAAGGAAGAACCACCCCATACTTCATCAACAGGTCGTTCCGCGAAAAATCGTGCTACATCGTTGAACTTCACGCGTACGTCGGGATCGTTAGTGACTAGTGCTGCATATTGAAACGGAGGTCCTTAAAAAAAAAAAAAGATAAAATTGCATATTAGAAAGATACATAGTTTGAAGCAAAATAGAAAAGAGCAGTCCTTAAAAATGTTTTCACTCTAGATTTATTTTTCACTGACAAAGGTAAAAGTGACAAAGAAATGAAATTGAAATCTATGATGTCTAAGGCTGAAGCAATTAACAATATCATTACGAAAAGAACGGTTTTACTGAAAGATTTAAAAATTGTAGCTGAATACACATCAGAAAAGTAATTTTGTTAAACTATCAAAATAATTATGTAGAACGCTCAGATCAGTTGCTAGAATATCAAAATTTTTTGCAGCATTGCTTATTATTTTTAAAGTTCCAATAAAATTATTTTGATGGTCCAACAAAATTATTTTCTGATCTGTATCAGCAAAATTTTAGATCTCTGTAAAATCGTTCTTTCCGTTGACATATATCAACGATATACGTATTTATGTTAATAAAGAAATAAGAAACACAAAACTTCTTAAAATTTGTGCATGTTCACCAAGGTGCTGTAATACAATTATAATTGCCTCGAAAATTTTAGTTATTCTCCGTAATTTAATAATTCTCTTTATACATTTGCCCGACTACGTTAACGTCAATTATAACCGCATGTACACACGGAGCTTTCCTACAAGGCTGCCTGCATGGTTAACTACGGAAGAGGTCGAAAATTTCGGTGGATTGTATCGCGAACGTATATACGAATAATTGAAACGACCTACGTCAGCCTCCACGCCGCGAAACGCAGCATCCGCCGTCCTATATAATCACCGGCGAATAATGTATAAATTCGCTTTCGAGAGCGAATCGCGCACCGCTTCCGACATTTCCGTAAACCAGTAAATGGCTTATGCATGAGCGCGTCAATATGAATCCTGGTTAGCTGCGGGCAAGATTATATTTCTATATCCGCGCAAACGTCGTGCAACCTATTGTAGAATTGCCGCGCGAATCGTGATCGAGACTCAATATTATCGAACCAAACTGCATATTATTGCAACTGCCACTTTGCAATACATCGTTTGATGTCGCTAAAATGGACTCTTTACGTTTCTTAATTAATCCATTGAAGTCTGCTTTAATCGAGATAGCTTTTCGACGCTGTGCTCAGACAGCAGTAACTATTACTGTAGTTTTAATTGCAATATTTAAAATCGTCGAAAATGGAAAAAATTTTATGACTGAAATATATTAATTTCTAGTATTTTATTTCGAGGGATTTTTTACAAATAAATCTCAAAGAAAAACTTGATCGAATAATCTGTCGTGTAATAAGCAACAATAAATTGCAATGAGAGAAAATATATATACATATATATATAAATTTGAAACGCATAATGTATGTATTATACAATGCGTTATTCATCACTTAATAAAGTACGGTAATTAATCCAGTTTGAGTTTATGTATTCCGTTCCATATTAATTCAGTACATGACATTATAAGGGACCATTATCAGTAGTTAACACACGGAATTCTACATGACAATTTATTAAATAATTCAATGAACCAACTGAATGTACAGGTATATTGATCTAATAATTGCTATTGTCCCAACAACTCAATTTGCAAATATACAATTTTTCATTACACAAATCTCATTGTTAGAATAAGAGAGGTATTTCTAATTAACATTCTAACTAGGGTCAATTTATATTAAAGAAGCAATTTGGGAAGAAACATTTGTTAATTGCGAAATCGTGTTTCCTGAAATTTAATTTATGACATTTTTAAAATTAAATTTTAATCACGCGCAGGAGAGTAATTTGCGATAGCCAAACTCGTTCTAAAAATACACTTTTGTTCGCGCTTGCATACGCGTGTGTGAAAATGCGATTTTGTGCAAAATTTATCGACGTTTCGATGTAAAAAGATTCTATTCTGGGCTGCGTTCAGAAATATAACCCGACTACGCTAGGGGTGTCATTCTATCTTTATCGTTATTAGACATAAGAGAAAGGAAAAAATGACACCCTAGCGTAGTCGGGTGATGTTTCTGAACGCAGCCGGTTTCAAGAAATCATCGTCGATCTGAGGAAACATTAACAGTACAAATCCCATGAAACACTAACAGTAACATAACATCAATGTTAAAACAGTAATATAATGTTTACAATATTTATTAACAGTCCTGGTAAAAAATTTTTTTATATAAGAATATATATAAATATATATAAATAATAATTACAAGGGCGAATAAGAGTTGGACGCTGCTTTTTGCGCGTATCAAAGTATTAATAAACGTGTATTATTATCTTAATTGACAATTATCATTACATTAAACTTCGAACGTTTCAACTTTTCTTCGAGTCATTTTCAACGGTAAAAAACGCAAAAATATAAAATATCAGGATTCCAGGTGTGAGAACCGATAAAGTAGTAGAGTTAATCACATTGGTCGCAAAGCCGAGTGATAACATTTCGGTTCATAATCAACCTATAAGTGAGTGGCATAACGCAATCCTTTAAGAATTAAAATTATATGGTAGAAATTTTCCTTTTTCAATCACCTCACCACTGGAAACCTGATGACAAAGTCATTGAAAAATTTGCTGATGGTCAACCAGTCGGAGTTCCATAATTGGTAAAATAATTAAGTCAATAAAACAGTCAGAAATTTAAAACGGTTACAAAATATTGTCGTATTGGCCGTCAAGGTAAATATATATAATTATATACGAAATATATCCATATATATCCACATATTCTTTTTTGTTTTGTAAAATTACTGTTTGGTACAAGAAAAATAATAGTATGATAATGAGAATAAAAAAATAATTAAAAGATTAATTTTTGCATTGTTTCTCTCACAAAAAGTCAAATTTTAAAAAAATAAGAAAAAATTGCTCATATATAATTATATATAAAGATATATAATTATATAGGAACAATTTTTTCTTATTTCAAACTTGACTTTTTGTAAAAGAAACAATACAATAATTATTCTTTTAATTATTTTTTATGTTTTCTAATTATTATTATTATTCTTCTTATATCAAACAGTAATTTTACAAAAGAAAGAAGGATATGTGAACATACATGGACATATTTTATATATAAGTGTATATGTTTATATGTGTTTATATATATTTATATACAGGGTTGGGAAAGTTACTTTGTAAAAGTAACTAGTTACAGTTACAGTTTTTTCTTTCAAAAAGTAACTAGTTACCGTTACAAGTTACCAACTCTAAACAGTAACTCGTTAYAGTTACAGTTACTCAAAAAGTAACGATTCGTTACTTTTCAGTTACTTTTCTATCATAACAGAACAATATAAAACAGAACAATAACATTGACCATTCGAACTATCAAAGACTGGTTTACGTTTACATGTCATACAATTTTATTTAAAAAATGAAAAATGTAATTGTATTACAAAGAAGT
>JANQDE010000029.1:1724029-1748277 GCA_037157785.1 Cephalotes varians
GAAGTGCCGTGTTGTATCATTTTATTCTTATTGATCACACCGAATGTTAAACAAAGATAACGTAAAACATAAAGGGTACAGTTTCCGAACGCAACGTATAATTGACAAATAAATTTGAAACATATAAAGTAACTATAAAAGTAACTCTTAAATTAGTTACCAGTTACTAAAAAAATGTAACTAAGTTAAGTTACAGTTATAAGTAGAAAAAAAGTAATGAAGTTAAGTTACAGTTACCAAAAAAAGTAACTCTAACTGTAACTTCGTTACAAGTAACGAGTTACTTCCCAACCCTGTTTATATATATTCTTATATAAAAAATTTTTATCGGAGTAATATAAAATTAATGTTATAATTTCCTACTCAACAAAATAATTGTAAACATAACACGCGTATTACATAACAGTTATATTGTTGAGTAGGAAATTATAATATTAATCTTATATTACTATTACTCGATGTTTACTGGGATGCTACTGTGGACTTAAAGAGGAAGCTTCGAAATAGAGGATTCGAAAAAAATTACCTGAAAGACGCTCGGCCGCCGGGTGCAGCGTAATCATCATTGTTCGCGTTCGACGTTGACGAAATTTTGCAAAATTTTGCAAAATTTTCCGCGTCTCACGACCTCATGAAATTTCGCCTCGCAAACGCGTATACACGAAACGGGCGGCCATGATCGCGGGACCGGCCGACTCGTCGCATTCGCGAAGATCTCGCCGCGCGGCAACTTGGACGCGCTGCTCACTTCAGGCGATTGGGACAAAGCGCGCGACGCGGCGCACTGGCGCACTCTGAGGGCGGTGTCCCAGTTTCGTTCTTCAAACGAAAAGCATTTATGAGTCATCCTCCGATTACGCATGAGATATTTCTCTCCGATTCAACACAGTCTAATCTTATGTTCAAAATCTTCGACGACTTTATAGCTGAATGGAATATTAAATAAAACCTAGGATCCGACTCTTAAGACGATCTTCGAAATCGAACAGCCTCTTTGTGCGTGAGCACCACCTACGACGAATCGATCTCGGCCGTGGAGCACGTGAGCGCTCCAACCAGCTCCGATTCGGCGCGTTTGATCGATGACGTAACGATCGGCAGCAGCGCCGCGTCGTTCCCGCGCATTGTCGAGTCCGCTTTGTTAATTCGAAACGGGAGACGCACTCGCGAGGACACTCCAAAACTTATCCCGAGAGTCGTTTTCAGGTGAAAAATATCGTAGTTCGCGAATACGTAGTTTGCGCGACGGATCTCCCCGTGTATGTGTATCGATCGAGTCCTGTGAGTGAAACCATGGATCGAAGTGATCGAAGCCGGGCGAGCAATATCGATCGGCTCGCCGAAGTAATAAACAATTTGCAAAAATCTTTGCAATGCACAATTTGGTAAGTCGCGTCCGCGCTGCGATGTCGTCAACCATCGGTACTTTCGCGATCAACTTGTTATTTTCACGCATAATGACTGCATAATAACATGGGTATAGGTTAGGATTCGAGCGGTGCAACAAGTGTCCGGTGTATCTCGTAGCGATCACGTTGAACAGCAGTTTTTCACTGATTCTGTATGACAGACGTTGTAATTAATTGAACTCTGTGTACTTTAATTAAGTGCTAAGCTCGCTTGTAGATTTTTTTATCGTATAAATAGATCAAAGAAATATATAGACAAAGAAATGTAAAACGTAAGATTATGACTATTCAAACAATGTATATGCAGTTAATTACGTTGTGATCAGTCATTTGTGTAAATCCAGATTCAATCAACTTTTTTAGAGCGTTATAGCGTTATAAGTAATCTTACTTGATATTGTTTCAGCTTGGACCTCATGATAGAACCTACCAAAACACGATGCGGACATTCGTTTTGCAAATCTTGCATAGGAAGGGTCTTGCAGAGGAAAAGCGCGTCTTGTCCACTATGTAAAAAAAGTCTCAACAGACGCAACATTTCGAAAGATGATGATCTGCAAACCTACATCGAGAAATTCAATAGACTTGTCATTGCCATCCAGACTGATACCCACGTCGACAGTAAGTGCATCCCAAAAATGTTCACTCTCCTGAATTGATCCAAGTTTCCATTGTATCCAAATTAATGGATAAATTCGTTTATGCAGTCACTGCTGCAGAGAGTATCATTTTATCTTCATTGTTCATTGGACGTAAACAAAGATAAAATGACACCTTCTGCAGCAGTAACTGCATAAACGAATTCACCCAATGCGATATAATTGCAATCTGGAATCCTTATATCTAGATTATCTATTGATTAATCACAATCAGAATGATAGAATGTAAAAAAGCGTAGAGAGATAGGACATGATTCCTCTGGAAAACGACTCTCGCACTACTTAGAATATTAGAGCGATATTGAGAGTCATTACAAATGATAATCGTAATTTCCGCGCTGACTATTGATCCGCGATCCGCTATTGTGTTATTCAACTGAGAACGGAAGTTAAAAGCACAGCGCGGAGTAGATGCCCCGTCGTAAAAGTACATTAAGTAAGGTCAGCACTATGTTCCTATGGTGGAGGCCTGAAAAATTTAATTCTCGATACTCTTGGCTGCCTCGATTCACGCTCTACGTTTTAGGAAAAGCTCAATGTTTTATGAGGCCCTGGAGTTTGGGTATCACGTACTTTCCCGACGTTACTCGGTTCCCTTGCGTTGAATATTCGAGATGTCCTTACTATAGATTTTTTTTTGCCTTATTTTTTTACTACAATGTCACTTAATGCGCGACACAATAATCATATGTCGATTTGTAAAGATATCGTTTTGTTTCATTTTTACTGATGTTGCTAAAGAAATATATTTTTACATCTTCATATTGTTAATTATATCGATATCCGCGTTTAATATTCTGTGAAATATATTCTATGAAAATGAAAAGTAATGAGTCAACCAACCATGTAAAAACCAAACTGTTTTTATTTTATTATAAAAATAAAAAATATCAATATATATAGTTTGTACTAGAATGGATATAGCCAGGCACGTTGTAACTTTGTATTTTATCGCGATTTGATTATAAAATATGTAGAGAAAAGATTAAAACGTATCGCATTTATGGAAACTGTGCTTCTCTTATTGATAATTCGCATCCTGTGATAATTTTATCAACGTACAATTCTATCTTAGTCTTGTAAAAAATGATATTGTTAGGATATTATCAAAATTATCTTTATTATGACTTTATTAATTGGATAAGATAATAAAAATATATTAAAATTATTCCTAGTTTCTATTACAATTCTTAGAAACGGTATCCATAATTAATTCTTATATTTAAGTACAATCTTAAGATGTTGTAAGCCAATCACAGAGCCGTATTAAGATTATACTTAAGATAGTCTTAAATATAAGAATCGACTATGAATATCAATCTTAGAATTGTACTTTCTTAAGATTTTTTAATCACATAGACACGCTTTATATTTTAGAAATAGAATAAATAGAGAATGAAATAGAATCAATCAGACGTTTTAAATTATATATATGTAATTATTTTTTCAATGAATATATTGATCAACGCGAAATATCGAATCATATTCAATCATTGTATAAAGCTAATTGTAACCAAGTTAATCCGCTTATTCACATCGTTATATGTGAGAATAGACTTGTTTAGCAACATCAAATAAAATGGGACCGTTTCTACGACATTCGCGATAAAGGTTCGATAACATCTGTGTTACAGTACTATCGCACTCAAAGCAGCCATGCAATACGAGAGAAAGCCATGCTGGTGTTTTCTTTAGCGACGATGAAATTGACGTCAAACCGGATATCAAAATTCGCACGTGGCTGCACTCGGTTCCCGATAAACCGAATATCGATGATTTGAACGAAACATCGATCGAAGACAGAGCTGGCCCGATGAATCCAATATCCGACAACAGTGGTAAATCAGAGATTGGCGAAGTACATCGCGATGGGATCGACGCAAGTCGCAGGTCAAGTCACGATAGAAAACGGAGCACGGATTGCCCAGAGAGTATCAATAAGGACACGTTGTCCCAGGTGAATAAAGGGACGAGGCAGACTGACGAAGTAATAGAGATTGATTCCAGTGCGAGCGAATTGAAATACAACGCGACTCACGCCAAAATACGCGCGAGGGAAAATCATGAAAAGAATGTGAGGACAAAGTCGAATATTGAGAAGACGGTCAATCAAGATAACTCGTCAACGAGCCATAAGACAGCATATGATCAATTACATCAAATTTCGGCGCCTTCGTGTCTAAGTACGAGCACATCCGCGATCACCGAACAATCCAGCGCGAACTGGTCTCGCATGGTGGAATTTGGAAAAGAAATGAAACGCGCGAGGAAGAGAAAGGTGAGGAAACTGGACGTGAGCACCAAGAAAAATGAAAACTCACCCCGGATAGTCGAGAATATTAAACTCTCGCCGGGTAGCAGATACGATACAACTAAAATTGTAGGTTATAATAAAAACGAAAAAGAGACGAACGTATCTAATCGGTCGGAGTTGAATGATCGAAAACAGGACGCGATTGACGAGAGTCTGGATTTATCAGATGCAAAATCGTTGAGTGAAACGGACACTCGGGAATTATTTGACAAGGGTAAGGCTGACTGTTCGAAATTAACTTATCCTACGATGAACACATCGTATATCACGTTAGAGGAAGGCAGACAAATAGGTATAATAAATGTAAATAATGGGACAAACAAAATTGTCGAGAGCATCGCGGAAGATCGACATCGTGAGGAAAATGCTGATTACCGTGAGAATCAAGGACGTGTCGTGAAATTCACGCAAACAGGTTCGTTAATTAGGCGGCTTAAGACTTACATCAGATATTTCTTCTTGGGCATGACCAAACGCGAACTGTCGATGCCAGCGGAAGTTCGAGTTATTCCAGTGTATAATATGCAGCAGTCAGTCAGCAGATCCGAGCTGCATGTAGCATTATCGCCTCAGCCATGGAATACGCAAAACTCGAGTAACATCACCGTAGTGAAGGATATCTCTTTCGCGAGTGATTCGAATTCGAATGAAGTGATTTCAAAAGAATTTCCCGCGACGTCAATTTGTAGAGCTTCAGCGACGCCAAAAAAAGACATCGAGTCTCGTTTAAATAAAAAAAAAAGTGCGATGATTGTACAGTCTTCGATGAACGCAAATCAACGATCAGATAAGTCGATCGAGAACGTCGCTGAGAAAGTCGCGCAATCTCCTCACAGGACATCTCGCCCGGATAAGAACACGATTCACAGGACGAGCTCGCGTACTCATCCAGGAACGTCGAATTCTATTAAACTGCTGTCACCAGACAAAGATTCGCAGCTAAAGTTTCTGAAGATAGATTCTCCAATAAATGAGCGCGAGGAGTCGAGACGCGCGAACTTGATTAGGCTAGTTAACGAAAGAAACAACTTTTCTGAGAAAAATTCACGTCTCCCAGCATCTACTCCGGACAAGGCGCAGGAACCTTTTATCAAAAATCCCTGTAAGAAGAGGAAAAGAATAAGATGCGCTAATGACAAAGAGTCATTTGATGATGAGTTCAGTGATGGAAGTGACGATTCTAATGACTTGATCAATAACAGCAGTCAAACTACGATAATACGTGTCAGACGCAGTGAATTATCTAAGAAAGCGGGATCGAGTCGTTTGGATGCGAATAAAAAACGTCGTTTGAGTTCTTCCGACGATCAGGATATCGAGGTAATCTCAGCTTCTAAAAAACAGGAGGCGCCCGAGAGAAAATTCAAGACGTCTAGCTCGGATACTGAATCGGAATCAGCGACGCAAGCTACAAAAAATTTAAAGAGGTATTAATAAAATTATATTTTATTATATATGATCCTTACATAAGTTAATATTTTGCGTTCTATTTCTCTACTCTTAACTTGCTCCTTTTCCTTTTATCTCCCTTGTTATTGATGAATTTTATTTTATATTTATAGTTTCTATTTCAATTTTATTTGTGATTATAGAAATCTATTATTATTGTTACTGGTCAATTTTTATCTATAATTTATTTATTTTTTTCACAATTTTTATTGATCCACATTTAATAACGAATACTGTTTTTCCTGAAGTTGGACGTATCTTTTTTCCTTCCCTTTTTCTTTTTTCAACTTTTTGCGACTACTTTGAGTAATTATTATTACGAACTGCTATTACCGTTATTTCTTAGACGAAATAATGCAACAAAGCGAAAGATAGTATTCACTGCGCATTTAATCTTAGAAAAGTACTCTTGTCATTTGGGACATAGTTCTCTTATTTACATCATGATTCTTACGTCATGATTCTTTTTCTTCTTGAAGACATAGCGATCAATATGTTCAACGGAACGTATCGATTATGGACACAGCTACAAAAAAATGTCTGACAAGGCAGGATTCGGGAAATCTTCGTATTCAGAATATAATTGACAAATGGAGTAACGAACACATTGTGACGCAAAAAAAATTGACGAAGGAAAGTAAAAACACTCAAAATAGCGTCAAATCAATAAGAGATCCGTCCGAAGAAAATTCGGCGAAACATCAATCGTCTTGTTCAAATAATACACTCGAGATGGAGAAGCATAAAAACGTAAAGTCAAGCCAAAAAAGTTCCGCGAGAGAGTCAGATATGTTTGAGAGCAATAGCCTCTTTAACTCGGAAAATCTGGACTATATATTACAGCAATCAACAAAGTTAAACGTTGACAATACATCCACGAAGAAGATCGTGGACTCTTCTAACGACGACATTATAAACAGAGTGCTGCAGATCGATCGATCGCGGGGTAATGCCGACGCATGTCAACCGCCAGACTCCGCTCCACGGAACGACCTTACGAGTCAAAAAGAAAAGGACAGCAGGGAATACTTGTTACAAGACAATTTCGACGAGATCATCGCCTGCGTCGAACAGCCACAAAGCGAGGATTTCGTACCTTGTAGCGAACAGTCGAGTCGCAATCCCAATCGCCCGTTGGCGAAACAGAAAACGTCGAACTGTCTCGCGATGACAGATGAATCGTGCGATGTTATGCAGGAAACTCCGATCGTACCTCCATCATCGACGAACGACATGTTCGAGCAGTATTCTCCTAGAAACGTTAAGAAACCAGCTGCAATGAATGTTATTTCAAGTAATTCTGACAAAGAAAACGTTGCCTGCAGCCAGAAAAGACGCGACTATGTAAGTGACCAAAAAGACAAAAAAGATGCAGTGACAAACGCCGATGCGATTGACAAAGACTCCCGTAAGAAAATCACATCGAAGCATAATATATCGCGAGAGAAAGAAAAGTTCCTCGAAGAACGTAATAATTCGACACGATCGCCGAGTCGGCTTCACGATGACAATGAGACGCAAAGAACAACAGCTGGCAACGAATCAAATTCAAAGGATGATACTTTCGAACATGATTCGCTCATGAACATTACGCAGCAACAAGTTCAGTTGCAAATGTTTGAAGAGGATCTATTCGGCATCGCGGCTCGAAAGCAAATGAAGAAAAAAATTTTGCAGAAGGATCTACCCCAGAAGGAGCAGCACATTCCGAAAAAGAGAAAACAGAATAGTGAGGGTAAAAATACGGAACCAGGAGTAAGTGTTTGCAATATTGTACGATATCATTTTTATTTTTATGTATTGTTTAATTAACTAAGGATTGCACTAACGTTATTTTAATTTTAAACGAGGCTCTCTCTCTTTCTCTCTTCAAAGCTATAAAAGAGAAAGAGAAAAAGAGAGTTTTAAAGCTTCACTCAAAGTCAAAATAATCTTAGTGCAATCGGTTCTAAGATATTTGTTCTTTCGCTCTGCAAAAACTTGTCTCCAGTATTTCGAGAAATAATATTTCTCTATCGTACATCGATTTCCTATAAAGGAAACCTACGGTTGTAACGAATTGAATTTATATCTGTAAACGTAAAATTTATGTAATACATTCGTATGTAATTATCGCGAATCTACTAAGCGCAGGGAACTAAACGCGGGAGAAACGCATCGCAAGCAGATTTCCTAGAAGTTTATGGAAATTCAAGGAAATTTCTATCTTACCGAAATAATTACAAATCGCGTAATTAATTTTCTCGCTCAAGTTTAAAGTCAAAATTTGATCCGTAATATTAAACATAGCAATGCAGCAATAAATAAATTCTATTAAATTTCGTAAACGTTGCAATAAGTTTTTACGAGCAAACACTTTACGTCTTGTGTAGTAGTTTACATAGAAATAGCAGCAAATGCATTATGGAATAGCCTGTTCCGTGTACATATCATCTTTCACAAGCTTGCGTTACAAAGTGCCCCGTTTGCAATCTCATTTAATTCAATTAGTAATTTATAACGGAATTACGATGCATGTGCGATACATTTTGATTCTGTGGCACAAAAGCTCCTCACTATACATTATCATATAGCACTTTTAAACACAGGAACGTTCCGCCGATGAAGATGACATTGTGGAGAACACTCCTGAGAAAAAGCTGAAGAAGTAAGCACTCGTACTTTAAGCTCTTCTCTTTTACAGTACCAGCCTTACTCGTTCCACTTTGTGCTCGTTCTTTTGCTAGTTGGATAATATGCCTGCACGTGGTCATAAATATATATACTGTACGAAAGTACTAATTTTTCGGACAATTATTTTTGCCTCAGATTTATCTTTTTCTTATTCATCATTATTTTCAGATTATTCTTCTTGATTCTAGAAAATATTTTTTTAAAGTACTTTCGTGTGATTTTCTTCTTAGAATATGGAAGGATATAATAATTTACATATAGATACTTATTTTTACATACTAAATGGATTGCTTTGATACTCAATTGCAATTTGGCAGATAGCGAAACTGTCCGAACAATTAGACTGTACATACACTTGCATGAGAAATGAGCGAGAACTGTCTCTTTGCTTTTTCGAATAAATAATATCTTTTTTAAGAATTTTAAGAATTAAAAAATTTTAAAAATAAATACATAAAAATATAAACTATTAAAAAAATTAAAATATTTAATTAAAAAATAACAAATTTAATCAAAATAAAAAAAATGTATTAAAAAAATACAAAAAAACTTGGCGCTGCTACACCTTAAAATACTAGCAGCGCCAAGTTTGTATTTTTTTAATACATTTTTTTATTTTGATTAAATTTGTTATTTTTTAATTAAATATTTTAATTTTTTTAATAGTTTATATTTTTATGTATTTATTTTTAAAATTTTTTAATATATTGTATTTATAATCCTTTCTTAAATTCCACTTGGCGCCATTTCCTAATATCATTTTTTTTGTAGAAAGTATATATACGACAGCTTTTTTGAAAGGTAAAATTATTATACTATTTTGATTTTGAAAAGAGCGTGTACTTGGCGCCTTTTTTTATCTTTTTTTTAAAAAAGGTAATTTTTTATAGATATCATTTCTTTTTTTTAGTAATACATAAATTAATTAGATTTTGCTAAARAAGTTTCGCTAAATTTCGTCTGTATTTGCAAATAATTTTTATCACAGATTTTCATCTGCATTCCGTACTTTCGTGCGTTCTGTAATCATGTATTCTGCAGTGCCTAATTAACGGTAACGAAAGATAACAAGAAGGAAAGATAACCTCGATATGTCAATAAAAGTGAACATTTATTAACATGTACTTAACTTGAAGCTTAGTGATACAAAGTCTTCCAAAACCTAGGCTGCGTTCGGGCAGACGCTATTAACGCTGAAAATCTGTAATGCATGTAACGTGTACTATAGATTTTCAGTGCTAATAGCGTCTGCCCGAACGCAGCCCTAATATCTTTTATTATTAAATATACTAGCACTCGCAGTGAATATTGGAACGCACCCTTATGAGCACTGCTGTCAATCAATGACGCTAGCGTCCAAAATTCGAAACTGGACATACGTACATACATAAGATAGATTTTTGGATTTTTACACTTTACATTATAATAACTTTTTTCATACAACATGTACAGTAAAAAGAAGTATATTTTTTTAATATAATTTGGGTATGCTCTATCGATTGAGCTTATTATCAACTCAATCGGCTCAGCCGTTATTGAGATCTGATAATCTCGGCTCATCTCAACTTTCGGTCTCGCGTAAAGATACACGGTCCGTCTCGCGCTACGCTCGCGAACTTGGCGCGAGACACTACCGTGTCTCTTGATGTCAAAAAGAAGACAAAAAAATTAAAAATAATAAAACAAAAATAATAATTTAGTAATGTAATTGCTTGTAATTGCTTTTTAAAACGTATAGTTTCTATTCAAAATTCTTATTTATATATGTTTTACGCTAATCAATCAATGTACCTGTTTCAAATAGTTTCACCTGCAAATATGCGTTAAAATATATAAAATGTAAATATGTAAAAATTAGTCGATTATTTAAAAATTTACGATTGCTTAAAAAATCGGCAATTCTGAATGTCTTTTTGTAATTCGGGACGCACGCAAGATACATTGTCGTAATGTTGCAGCAGCGGAAACAACGTTAAAACGAATGAGTCGAGGGAAAGTACAAAGATAGCATTCTTATCGCCGATCTCGAAGACCACCGAACGGACACCGAGTCCACATCAGATTCGTTCTATCTTGAGGAGTGGTGCGAGCACACCTATGAATCTATTCTCAATATGTCCGTCTTCGCAAAGTACGCCGATAATAGCGCACAATTCCACGATCAGCAATCGTTCTGGCATATTCGGAGGCAGCAAGAGGACCGAACGTATAGAAAGCGGTAGTATCTTATTGACGAAGCAAGACGCAAAGACATTGGAGAACGTCCGTCGGCTGCCCGATAAACGAGATCTGCGCTTTGTATGCAGCGGTTTATCGGCGAGCCAGATCACCATCGTGAAAGAATTCGCGGCGAAGAACAACGCGAGTTACGCGAACCAGTTCGATCGCGACGTGACGCACGTTATCGTAAAAACCATCGGCGAGCAGAACGCGGCGAAGAGCACATTAAAGTATCTGCAGGGTATCGCCCACCGTAAGTGGATAGTTAGCTACAAATGGATCGAGGATTGTAGCAGGCAGCAGGAGCTGCTGGACGAACTTCCCTATGAGGCTACCACTCAAAATGACGTTGGCACTAACGGCGCCGGCCCTCGTAACTCGAGACTACGCGACAAGGGTCTCTTTGAGGGCTTCACGTTTCTATGCGTCGAGCCGTACGACAACGTTTCGCTGGAACAGTATCAGGTCAGTCTCCGGTACCGTAACCGAGAGAAATATCGGACTCCGCGTTTCGCCTCCAGATCGCCATGACATTTATTTTCTTCGTAGACGCCATTAATTTTTGTTTGAAAACGCAATAGAGTTTCTTCGACTGTAATTAAAACCGATTCGTTGTACGTGTCACTGGATTTTTATCTATGCTTCTCCCACGCGTTCGGTCGCAGCCATTTGAAGTTGGACCCCGTCCAAACCTATCATGTAAGAATACCTTTGATTTTTAGGACTTGTTACTCGCTACCGGAGCCGCGGTGGTCAATTCTTTCGAAGTCCTCGCTAAGAAGGAGGGCATGAAAGGCGTTGTGATCCAAGACAATATTCACGAGGACAAAATAATCGGTAAGTTGATCGTAAGTAAATACAACGTATACGCGATGCATTCTTGTGGAAATATTTAAAAAAAAATCTGACGCATACATCGATTTATAAACAACACGCAATCTTAATTATCGATATTTATATACGAACAAATTTAAAAATTCCATGAAAAAGATACGTGCCAAAGTACATTTTTGTGTTTCGCGATAGAACGTTGGTATCGAACTGCCAAGGCGGCGCCCATTCTCGTGGATTGGATAGTAGAATGTATCGGCCATTACAAATTATTTAAGCTTGCGCCTTACATCCAATGTCTCTCGCCGCAAGATTTTTGTGCCATCGGCTATCCACGAGAACTTGTGGAAGAAGAGGAGTATAGTGATGACGAATAGAGGAAAAATTTATATATTTGTTATTTGTTAATGATTTATGTTCCATTGTTTCGGTACTTTTAACAAGATAATTAAATAATTACGATAGTATTCTCACATTTATTGTACTACACGTACACATGTAAATTTAATTTTCATTATATTTGTGCCATCATTTAGTATTTTCGGCAAAATAACGAAATAATTGCAATAGTACTTTCACATTTGCTGTACTATACGTATACATGTAAATTTAATTCTCACTATATCCGTGCCATCGTTTAATATTTTCAACAAAATAATAGTTATAATAGTACCCTCACATTACTGTACTACACGTACACGTAAATTTAATTCTCGCTACATCTCATATCGACATGATATCAACTATTGTATATGATTTCATTGTTTCCACTTTTGTATACAGTATATATGACGAAATGTTACTAAATATATTGTAATTTATTTATGTGTTTCTAATAAACTTGTTTTTTGTCCACCGAAGTCCTCTCCTTATTTCTGTGCAATTCTCGTTTGTTCGCTCGAGAGATCAACGTCTTCGTTTACTATACCGTTCGCTGTCCATTTTCCGAAAACTTCTTTCCATCTGAAGATCCATCTTACGTAGCATTTCAATTTAACGTCAAGAGAGATTTCCGAGAGAGACCGCGATAAATACCGGTTACAAAATACCATCTCGAGATATCTGACGCGCTTCTCGTTAATGGAAGAAAATAAAAAGAGAACACGGAATCTATGGGGACGTGATGACAAAGGACAAGTCTTTTCGCGATACGACAATGCCGTCGCCGAGATCGTAAAGTCAGCCTGTCGTGAGAGAACGTCAGAGGTATTCATATATTCGCCCGAACACACGTATCCATATTGATTTGCCCGGGACCACCTGTAGCCAACCCTCATCCGTTTGCGCACCGCATAGCGTTTATGAATCCCGCCCAATTGTATGCAGACGAGAGGAAACGAACACATTCTATACTCTCGACTTTGATATTAATATCGCGGCGATACACATACGAAGGGTGAGTTGAGGTTCAAGAGAGTTCGCGATATATAAACGTATACTATAAAAGCGTATTTCTCCCCCCAATGTTGTACATCATTACTACACGATCGACTGTATCCGCTCCGAATAATACCCGAAAATCGAGCGTCACAAATTAATGAAAATATATGTTTACCGCAAATGGTGAATAAGCTCTAGCTTATGAATTATACAGGCGGAATCCACGCTTAACAATGGCATTCGTACATCGCGACAGGATGCTTTGTACGAGCGGGGATGAATTTTGATTTGAACTTACTCGGGATTTACCCGTCTCCTTTCGCTCATATAGGGAGATTCGATTATGCCTTACACCGTAACCACGTAGCTACGGGATTGTTGAAGTTCACCATTGTGCGCTGTCTCTACTGTACCCGTGTTTGCGAATCGCTCTCAATTGAACGGAGTATTGAAGGATCCCATTGTGTTTTCACGCGATGCCACTCTCTGCGTGTGCGTACGCGGCCATTTATGTCATTCGCAGATGGCAAAATAGCAAAACATTATCGCCTTCGAATGGTTCCTTCGTTGAAATCATGACAGACACTAATGAGAAAAATATAAGCTTTTTTCTAGACACTAGCGAGAAAAATACAAGCTTTTTCATAGATGTAGAAATTAAACGAGGAAAAAAATGAGCTTCCCTATCACACTCGCTTGGCAGATACAGATCTTTTGATCTTAGAGAATTACATTAAAAATATATGTTACTAAATATTTCTATATTGAAATTAACAACTCAGGCAACACAAAGTCTAAAATCGGGATATAAGACATCTTTAAGATATCTTAAGACGTCTTTTAGATATCTCTCGCTAATATGTCTTTAAGGCATCTTTTAGACGTCTAAGATGTTTTATATCTTGATTTTGTGAACTTGATGTTGTCTGAAAACTTAATATTAACAACTTTCTACGATGCTTACATCAGGGAAATGACAAATAAATCAATCCGCTCGTCTATACTTATACCCGACGAGTATCAAGCAATCAAGCACGTGCTAATTATAAGGGGTCATTAATTACGCTCGCAGGACATAATAATGTTCATTCAGATATGCTCACTCCATTGCGTGTTACTGTGTTATAATGTATCTCATGTAATGTTCACGTGTATGATGGTATTTCGTTGCGGTCTGTTACGTAAAGCGTAGCAATAGTTACGACAATAGCCGTACACCTATGAGTTTCCGCTTAATCACTCCGAATGGCAACAAAATTCCGCGCCATCTCTATAATAATTGTCGCAGCATTCCATTCGGACGCCACGTTAATTGCATTGCACGTTCATCTGAGCGCATTTAATCCATCAATGCATGCAAAACGCGTTTTCGAACATCTAAATGTTCATTCTCAAATTCGAGTATCAAAAGGAAATCTCCGAAAGCCAATGGAGATTTGCGTAAAATACTTGTTTCTTCTCAAATTATTAAAAATATTATAGGGATTTAAATCTTTGATATATCTATATAAATAATAGTTTTCTCTTGCGAGAAGAAAATGGAAACGATTGCGTAACCATGTGGTTGGTTAAATGCATGTCCATATCGATGAATGATAGTAGGCCATTAACGTTCCATTGACCTATGCTCTTCGAGACAATACCATTCACTCCTTAATATCGCCAAATTGTCTGGTAAAATTACAATTTACGAAAAGTACGGCAATAACTTTTATTACTTCGATGAATTACTGTTACAGCAGATGGCTGTACTCCCCCGAAGCAGCTCGTCTTCAAGAGATTACAATCGTGAAACGGAGATTGTCTCTTCTCCTACTCGATGTTTTTCGTTTCTCTCATGTCGTAATAAGAAACACGTAAAAATGCTGGTGAAGAATAGAATACACAAAGTATTCATTGATCGCATTTCACGAAACGATATGTATCATAGAATTTCAACAAGAGAAATGAGATTTGCTATAAATTTAAATTTTTTAATTTTCGTTCAACTGAAAATTGAATGTATCGATTTTTTAATTTTTATCCGATTCATACGCCGTTAAATCGAATTATAATTAAAATATTTGTATTTTTTTTTACAGTTTTATAAACTAAAGTTAATTGAATTCTCAAATATTTCCCTGTAGAATTTTAGATATGTCTATATGTTTTTTATACATTTTTATACATTTTCCGAGTACGTTGCAAAATTTAAAATAGTTACTATGTGTTGCTAATACAAAAATTTAATTATAAAGATATTTTCGTTTTATTTATTTATTCATTTTGTTTTTTTTTCAAGTTTATCTACTCTTTTGTAAAAGCACGTTTTAAAATAAATAATAATTTATTTTCAATTAAATTTATAGCATAAAAATGTTATGTATTGATTTTTTTTTTAGTACACACTATACTACAAATTGGAATGTTTAAAAAATATATATATATATATATACGTAATTATATATTATAATAATACATATAATAATAATCATAAATATTATAATAATAAATTATATATAATTATTATAATAAATATGTAATTAAGTACTGTCCTTTTGAATATCTTTCATTATATTTGGATGAATATATCTGACTAAGGGTAGTTAAAAGATAGTTAAGAAATCAATATCCAATAACCGGCATAGCCTAATAAACTTAAAAAAAATCGGATGTTTATATCATGTGATAGTGATAGTAATCGATATATTGAAACAATTTAAAAAGTTGTATATTAATTAATAAATCCAGAAAATAAATACAGAATTTATTTAATCCTACAGAATCCTACAGAAAGGGCTATTGTTGTTCGATTATTATTAATATTGTTGTTAATATTTCCAGGCATAATATTATATGTAAATATTTTACTTAATTTCAATGTCTGAAATGTACACTGATATAGCGCTTGATAATATCCGTTTTATCGCCTCTCATATTATTCTCCGCGAAAACTTTCATACGGATGACACAATAAAGTAATGAAAAAATGCCGCCGATAAACAATAAATAACGTATGGCTCGGTCCACCGCTAAGCCTGCCATCTCGCGCGAGCAATTTCACGGAACATCGTGCATGTCCTGCGGACAATAACGGATCGCCACCAGAATACGATGCGGCTCGAACCGATATCTTTTATGAGCAATTTCGTGAAAAACTGTCGCTTTTTATCTCCGGCCATTCTTGCGGCTATGTTGACGGAATTGTAGAACGAAGCGACGATCAACCAATCGGTCTTTTCTCTGTCACGTCGTTTTCTTTAATTAGCAATAACGCAAGAATCAAACGTGGGCATCACACAATGGGCAGTCAAACAAAAGCTTGAAAGCCGGGAAATTGCGAAGAATGTCTGAAGGTAGATTCCGTGTTCGCTCGCTTTAGTTTTCTCGTCATGTGTCCAACGCTTATCTCGACAGGAAATTCACATCCTGAGCAATTAACGTCTCGCGAATATCACAAAAAGAGAGTTAAGCAGCGCAAAGTAATAATATCTTAATGTAGAGCTCATTTGGAAGAATGGTTTCATTATGGAAAAAGCGCAGTCCACTCAGATTGCCACAAAAGTTGTGCAATTAATAAAAGTAAATATCTCAGTTTTTCTTTATTAACGTTGATTTTTAGGTCGACATTTTTTGAAGAATTAAAAAATTTTTAATTCTTTAATTTCTATTAATCTAAAAAGGGACTAAAAAAGGATATCTTTATTTTATAGTAGGAATAATTAATATATTTATAGATATGTCTAAAATTAAATATCATCCGACATTAAATATCATCTAACTTTGGAAAATATTTTTTCGCTTTGATTAAAATTATTTTATTTTATGACGACAGTAAGATATTGCAGTGAAACTGTTCTTTTAACTTACATTAACAAAAGCGTAACTTGGAAACAAGAGAAAGACCTTTCACAAAGATAAGGACTTTTTACTACAAGTAGTGCGACTCTCCTACGCTACAAAGTGAAACGAAAGAACTTAGAAATATCGTATTTCGAGGCATCGTTCTCTAAAAACCAGAAAGAGAGAGAAGGAGAATCCACAAGATTTGAAATCTACCAAGCATAGAATTATTCAGTAATTCAGTCGGTAATTACAATGGTCCAAAATAAATCAAAGAAAAGATCGCCTCAATAACGGATAATAAACGGATTTAATTTCCAAACGAGGTCGCGTTCTTCGATGAGCACAAAAGCCAAAGACTTGCAAACAACGGAGACGGGATTTGCGTGCGTTTGGACTTGGATGCATCCGATGGGGAAAGATTGGAGCGTCATCCCCGGTGCTCAGCCCCTCGCCAATTAACAATGGCAAGTGCCGAGAGACGACCTTTCCACTCTACTAATTTGCTCTGAATTTAACTGCAGCGCACTTTAGTCGCAAAGGCATTCCGACAAGCTACTCCACGCCCGCGAAAATGACTCTCGGTATCTACATATTCTCAAATTGGTTCGCGTAACTGGACGAGACTGGTCCGCAGATTGCAGGCGAAATTCGTGCCACGACGCGACGGGTCGAAACGCGAGTGGAAAAAGTTAACTGGATGAAAATTCAGGGCGATTGATTTCAAAGTGTATATTGGCACGCTTAAAATAGTGAATTAAAACGATCCGTGTATATAAAATATCTCAAAATACTACATTAAATAACCTATATTACGTAATACTTGTCGCCATTGATAGAACAAGTAAAGAGCACTGAATCTTATAACTTAAGTTAAAAAAAAATTTTATAAATGCTTTGTAAATGTTTTGTAAATGCTTTATGAAACAATCACACGACAATTAATTATTACTTTTTAATGTAACTTTATCACGACTTGATTATTCCTGGAAAAATATGATGTTACACTGAGAGAAAACGAAATAGTTGTGGCGATATTATATTTTTGACAACTCTGTAATTTAAAAATCTGGCACTGGTTTTATAAGGTAACAAAAACTAAAATAATATTAAAAAATTAGAAAAATATAGTAACGGTAACAATATATGTCAACTATTAATTGATAGTGAAATAGCAACTCAACTATCATTACACAGACTTTATACAAATAAGATATAATTACTACATTTTTTTAGTTTAGACAAATATTTTTTTAAAGCGAAGCATAACTAATTAATTATTATTGAGATGACTTGAAAAAAATTATTATTATTATGTGACCATTTTTCTGTAGTTTGTTGAACAATTTATTATAAACAATTTATTATAAAGTAATATAATTTTTATATTACTACATTTTCTTAGTTCGTATTATTTATTCATTGTTGTTATTTTATAATACAACAACTTTATAATACATAGTTGAGGCGCTATTTGCCTCAAATTTCTAGTTGTTGGTACGACTTTTTTCTCTGAGTGTAAAAATACATCAACATTATAATTACTTTGTTTAATTCAACAAAGTAATTGTAAAGTAATAAGACCTCGCAGAAACCGTCGCGGTCAGATATCGACCACTTGCGTTCTGTAGTCTGTAGTCTAACATGTCATCAATGTATGTCGTCGCTTGGTTGAAGCTCGGTGACAAAATTCGATGCCCGTCGCTTAAAACATCAACGTCGCAACGTGACTTGTGGCCGTGGAACGTGGAGCTCAGAATTTACGTGAGTCGAGTTCGCAAACGGTCTCGATGTCCGACTTAAATTGAATAAACTTGAGGCTTGCTACGGAGCTCGCTGCAAGCGCGAGATTTCGGTTCATCTCTTTGATAAAAATTCGTAGCGTATTGACAAACAGATATTTCCGCGATTTCTCGCGTGCTGACATCCTCACATATCACGTATTCGCTGCGTGCCTCAATCCGTGTGCAACTCTTTTAATCTTCGCTATATTTCTGGATTGAAATCGCGTTTCAATATACTCTCAATTTTAGAACAAAAAGAGAATCTCGCGTCAGCGGTGAATGTTCGCACTTTTTAATATCAAGTTCAGATTCAAATCGGCATATTCCGCTTCTCTCGCGAATGAAGAGTTTACGGTTTCAAATTTCACATAGAAATCAAGCGCGATCGATCGCGGTAACTCTTGCAATTTTTGAACTGTAGAAATTAAATTCCGTGAAATTCGTGGGATTAATCGCGGTTAGCCGCGGAAACGCGAAGCAAAGTCGGGAGAAAAGTTGGGAGTACGCTCCGATACCTCTCGCGTTATCCGATACCTCGTTGCATCAATGAACGAGTATTTTTGCGCAGCGCGTTCATGGTATTTTACGACGGCGTGCAATCGACAGCGGTTTGCGCGATTCGCGAATTATTATGCAGATCGCAGCGAGGTAAGCGCGATATCTCTAACTTGTTACTCCCGCTGGGAACGTCGAGGATGCTTTGAGCAACGAGCATGTAATTTCATCTCCACCTCTGGTCGGACATTTGTCAGCACGCAGCTGAAGTCTCAATTTCTCCAGCTGCGACCGATGTGATTTCATTCGCACGTCTTACTTCCGTGTCTCTCAATTGTTACCTAAACGGTAATTAATTGTTTAATAAAATTCGATAAAAATCGTCTATTATCCGACCAAAAATTGTCATCAAAAACTGTCTACTCTGCGACATCGTTTTTCAACCAAAAGCCAAGCTGTGAAAAATCATTGTTGTTTTAGAAAACAACGTTGCTTCTTTTATTTCCGTTCTGTGAGGAGTTTTTTGTTTGCCACGTTAAAGTCCCATCGTATTATTTACGGTTTCCTCTTTCTTTCATCTTGTGACGGAGATTTATTAACGCATTTCCAAACGATATAAATACGACGCTTTGAGAAATACTGTGTTAAAATTGCAATAAGGTAAAAAAATTTAATCGTTATAAAAATAAAGCAAAATTAATTTTAGAGAAAGAAAATTTTACTCCTGACTTCTTTATAATGCGAAGGAAAGTGACGAAAAAAAACAATGTCTAATGGACTCGGCCCATAGAGAATAAGCTCTGCACTTTCAGTATCGTGCAAGAAATTCTACGAATGTAATTCTGCTTATATTCATTTGAACTTTGGGACTTTACTTTTTACCCAGAGTGATTCGGTATAGTTCTTATAATTCTCAACTGTTGTAAAGAGTGACTCTCGGGAGAATCAAACGGCTTATTGCGAAGTTGTAGCGGTTCGTGCGGCCGCACAGAATATTTCCCAATTGACGAACTTTACACGTGTGTATGTACATGTCCAATTTATATGCGCTGCGTATGCGCACGTTTTAGTCTACCATCTCAAAACGTCTATCGGGAAAAGGTTGTTTATGCTTTCGCAAAATTATCTCTATATTTTAGACTCGCCTCAAAATACAAGCAGTATCATTAATAGTAGTACGTGTATGAAACTAAATTATTCTCGAACTCATCGTAATTTAACTTATTTTCACACTGCACTTTATTCGCTTTCCTTTCATACAAGTTCTTCTTTATGCGCCGAGGTTGTATTTTTATCTCCACGCAAAGTCACGAAGAAAATTGTCAGCGAATTTATATTGTCCGAACGCTACAAACTTACAAGACAGTAAGTGGAAATAAAAACAAAGTTTTGTATAATTGAAGAGACGCTGCATAAAAATTAATCGATTACTTCTTCAAGACACTTTGAAATAACGAATTAATGATTGTCCGTAGCTAGTTGTGTAATATTTTTCTTGCAATTTTTATTACACTCAAAGAAAAGTTGAGGAAAATGTTTCCGAAATAAATTAATGAAGATCAAAGGAAGATAATTATAAAATACGATAATTAAGAAATGTGCAAGCTAAAAATGTACACGGAAAGAACGATTTTACTGAGCATTTTAAAATTTTGCTGGATACAGATCTGAAAATAATTTTGTTGGATCATTAAAACAATTTTGTTGAAACCTTAAAAATAATGAGCAATGCAAAAAATTTTGACATTCTAGCAACTAATTTGAGCGTTCTACACAATTTTTGATTATTTTGATAATTTAACAAAATTACGTTTCTGATTTTCAGTTTTTAGAAATTTTAGAAATAAAATCAAAGGTAAAAATGGAAAGATAAATAAGAGTAAACGGCGTGACTATTGGTGCGCAAAAATCTTTATATAAATATATTCATCATAACCTAGTTAGAGAATTCCGGACGTTTCGGCTTCATTCAAGCCATTTTCAGCGATTAAAATTGTACATAGAAGTAAAACTAATCTTTTTTATAAATTTTTTTGTGAATGCTCCTATCAAACTCGGATTGTCATGCTTCCACATATGCCGAAAAGAGAAGGTTTATCTTCAAATGTGAGATGAAGAGATCATTACTTAATAAAAAATAGTTTTTTATCCGTAAAAAAAAAAAAATGGCAAAACTTATACAATGTTTGATGGACTAATCAAATACAAAAACGTAACATGCATCATCAAAAAAGTACAGCAAATATATGTCAGATATGTCACATTGTCATAAATCATTTTTCTTATTAAAAGCAAAACCGTTCATTCCATGTGTTACTCAGTCTAGTCTGTTTGCATGCAAGATAAAATATATAAATCAAATAAATAAAAAAATGCCAAATATAATTAAGGTTAAATCTTAATGCCTAATAATATTTCTATATGAATTTTAAATCATTTTCCAGTTCTTCAAATATATCGATATCAAAAATACAAATACAAAGTTGCAGAGAGAGTATCACTATTATAATAGTCGAAATCATCGAAAATCTCCTCGCGAGGATATCGTTTCGTTTTTTCATCTTTCACAAAATAAATCTGCACCGAATTTGATTAAAACCGGCGCGCACGCCGCCACGAAGCAATTTCGCGATCCGCGCGATTTATCCAAAGAACTAGAAGTGGTTTCACGTAATGCCGCCCATCGAAACTTTGCGGGCATATGCGCGACATGCGGGAAAAATCGCGTAACGAGATGTGTTTACGATGGAAAATACGCGAGGGAGCGGACAAAAATAATGACCGGCAAAGTTGCGGCGTTGGGGAGCAACCACTGACAAATTCTGCCGTTTCAACGGGCAGAGATGAAAGTTCGTGATCGTGGCTCGCAAACTAACGGGCTGCCATATCGCTGCGAGCGCTTTGGATAATTCTCTCGTTTTCATGTTAGAATAACGCAACAAAATTGTCGCCAGAACGGATTCTTCCCACGACCCGAGTGTTAGCAGCTTTTTGCAAGCTGCGAATTCCCAAGACCGAAAACAAAAGCTTACTTGTGTGCATCGGCAATTTATATTATGTATTGCTTATATGTACTTGAATTTTAAGCTATTTTGTCCTTAATCGAAATTCGTTGACGCACGGAAAGAACGATTTTGCTGAGGAGTCTAAAATTTTGCTGGATACAGATCCGAAAATAATTTTGTTGGACCGGCAAAATAATTTTGTTGGAACCTTAAAAATAATGAGCGATGCTGCAAAAAGTTTTGATGTTCTAGCAACTAGTTCCAGTTATTTTGATAGTTCAACAAAATTAATTTTCTGATCTATCCAGTATCCAGTATCCAGCTAAAATTTTAGATCTTTCAGCAAAATCGTTCTTTCCGTGCAGTTGTAAAGTTTCTCGTCAACTGAGCCACTCCCCTCGGGATATAATTAACTTGTTATTAAATTACGGATGGGAGTTATATTTTGCGAGAGATACATGCAAAGTACGCAAGTAATTCAATTCAGACTAGTCGAAAGCTCATTATATGGGAAAATATATGACGAAATATGATGCTTCATTACACAGACGAGATATAAACTTACTTCATAAGTTGAGCATCATATCGAAACATGTTATATATACGTAGGATATTCAGAGTCGCTATTCCTTTTCTTTTTCAAATACTACATAGACAAATTTTCGTATACGCACACGCGTACGACGTTCGAGAGGAAAGCGCACGAAACCCTTTTGATATTTGAGCACTTTGCGCTAGCAGATGCACGTGCGCGCGATAATACGTCTGGATATATTATAATATATTATATATATAATATATTATATTATAATATATTATATATATAATAAATAAATTATATATATAATTATATATATAATAACTAGAATATCACAACGTATGCGAGAGTGCATTATTAAAATGCACATCGGCGTTATGCAACGCGAATGCATTTTGCGTATTGCGCAAAAACATGATAGATGCGACATCGATGACGGCGTTTTCGGTGCGTGCTTACCGAACGGCATTATAACGTTGCGATTTTCGCGGGCTTTAATCCTCCCGCATCGATTATTCGCTTATGTTACAATAGTATTCATTATGCGGAGACTAACAGCCATAAGAGGATTATTATCTCAACTATTTAAACGGAATTGCACGACGGTGAAATCTGCGCGAAAGCGCTTCGAACGTGTTGTTTTCGCCGTCTAACCGCCGCTCGTCAGGTGCGAAAGATCGATCGACTTACTGATGTAGAAAAAAAAAATCGCGCGTTTTTATAAAAATCCCTTTCCTCTTAGCGACACAGTAAATGATGAAGTATCTTGACGCCTGCTTGCCGTTCTTTTGTACGTCGGAATTACGGGAAACCTGCGGGGGGGGGCGAGTAAAGGAGCATGTCGCTTACTTCTTCGTGGAAAGTAATAAGAAACGTAAAAGTGAGTAACTTCGCCGCTCTGGTGTCCTCAGCTGGCTTCGCGCGGCTATTCGCTACGTTATTTATCGGTATGCTACTGCACCCTTACAAGTTGGAATACACAATTCGCAGCCACGCGCTAGAAGCATATAGCTTCCGGGATACATGTATCTGTTATATTTCTCTAGGACCGTCTTCAGCGTGACGCGCTTAACAAGATTTTCTCTTCTTTTAAATCAACCTGGCAAGACACCAGCACGTCGCGACGGGCAAAATCTTGGAAAATCAAAAAAAATTGCACGCGATAAATCCTAACAGGTCAAAGGATGATATTTGACGTTCTTCGACACGTTGTTAGTTAGTATCGTACATACCAGAACGGCAGCAGACCTTCATAAAAATGTATGACGTGTCGCTTGAAGGCAGCGCTCGTATCGCTCGGAGGGCAACGTGTCGCGCTTTTGAAGTTCGGAAATATAAAACAGAAGTTTCAAAAAGTTTCAGAAATCGAGGCGCAGGATATCGATTTGCGAAAGAGAAAAGCCGCTGTATTTATTATGTAATAGATGTAATTATAGTAACTAACTTTATTCTTATTCTTCGCGATTAAACAAGATGGATAAATAAATAAGTTTATACAAGTAAATTTTTTACCAAACCAATAAATAAATTTATATACACAAAAAGAAAGGTTTTGCTGAAAGATCTAAAATTTTGGCTGGATACAGATCAGAAAAGTAATTTTGTTGAACAATCAAAATAATTATGTAGAACGCTCAAAATAATTATATATATATATATATATATATAT
>JANQDE010000029.1:1753609-1782800 GCA_037157785.1 Cephalotes varians
AAAAAACTAAAACATGAATCTGTTAAGGATTTCATATACTTTAACTTTAGTCGGCCCACTTTTGCCCGTTTTTATTTAGTATTAAGAAATCCAACAACAAACAAGGTCGTATGCGCTCATGATTTTACTACGCGCCGCCGCACAACATACAGTGCAGGCACAAGCATAGCACGGTGAACATCGCATCGCGAGAAACATTCTTCGCGTCTTCTCTTATCTCCTCGTCTAGACGATGTTCACCGTGCAATTAATTTGATATTACTGTTTGTGTATAACAATTTCATACACATTTTTGACTTTATAATACAATAGAGTCCACAATAATTATCCAATTCCAATACAATTTTGCTGAAAGATGCTTTAAACTATGTAGATTATAATAACCATTTTATAATTTTAAAATTCCAAAGTTGACTTTTGGCCGTTTTTGCCGGCCTCCTGGCCCACTGTGCGAACGTGAAAAACTCCCGGCGGCATTTCTGGCGGTTTTTCCATTCACCGTTCTTTGCTTTAGGAAAATTTACCGCCGATTTCGAAGATGACGTACCTCGTGGTAACGCTTCCGCGAAGTGCACGGGAAGTTATTGTCTTCGCACGTCCATTGAAAGCTTCTTTCAGTTCGCGAAAAGTCTTTCTCGATCGAAGTCTTTCTCTCAGGACGTACACGAGACGACAGATTCACTCTCGGCGATTTACGACGAATGAAGCTATGTACTGATGCTGCAGTAAAAAAAATATGATTACTATTTCAATTGCGTTACCTTTGTGGAGGAACGACTTTCTTTCTTTTTCGGAATACCGCCTCGCACGAAACCTATGCCTTCCCTACGCACAAACTTCTGGAAAATACATTAACAATCCACGTCTACAGAACGTGCAACACAATCTCGCACAGGATTTGATGAAAAAAATTCACTGCAGAATACAACGCCGTATTTCACAGTTATTCAACTCAAATTTCAAATTATTCAACTTTCAGTAAAAGAACGTATATATTCGCGAAAGAAACCGGTCCTTCGTGCTATTTTCATTTCGAGTCGTCTGCGTTACATTTCTTTTGTATCTTTTCCAAAGTCACATTTTTAAATATGTCCTTTTTAAGTAAAAAATATTTAAATAAGGATATAATAATTAAAGAAGAAAAAAAAAATATATATATATATACAAAGAGAGAGAGAGAAAAAAAGAGAGAGATTATAATTAATTAAAATAAAAAAATTTATACAAATTGGATATAATATTGGATAAAAATCTCATGTATTCATTAAAGCAGATTTTTAATAATGGATAAATATTAAAATACATATTACACACATTAGATAATATAAAAAGGACAAAAATATTGTTATTATTAAATTGCTTGCATATCTTTGCTCTATTTCAAATTGAATTGTCTTTATTTCAGTCATTTTGTGTGCGAGGATTTATTCTTTCGAGAACTCCTGTTTTTTTCTGGCCTGGCGCGAGATTTTTCGCGTATAATTTCGTAAATTTAAACGACGTTATCCTTAACGAGGCAACGAGGACGCTTCTAAATGGCGTGTACGCCACAATTAGAGGCAGCAAGGCGCGCGACAGGTTAAATTAATTAAGAAAACGTAGAAGGAACCGGGACTTCCTAATGCTTCTCAATTTATCTCCGCGAGCGAAGATGCGTCGTTTGCCCTCTCAATGTCGGATCATTAACTCTCCCTTAAATTTCCATTACACCTTGTCCATTTAATCCAGACACGCGCGTAATTTTACTAGAAATAAATTGACAAATTCTACTTTATGAAAAGATATTAGAAAGAATAATTGATATATGAGACGTGATCAATATTCATATTTGTATGAATGTAAATTGATGCATCAGTTCAGAATATTTTTGATTTAAAAAGTAAATTCTCGAATAAAAATTAGATTAATAAGATAGAATAATAAGATAAAATAAGATTAAAGCATTGCATGCACGTAAATTATCTAACGGAAAAATAAAGGTTGCGAATCAGGCTGCGGAATATTGCCTTGGAAACGCACATACTCAAAAGATTATATAAAGCGGGATTATATTCCCCGAAAAAGCGGACTAGTTTCTAGACTACGCATTTTAACATGAACGCAATTTTGTATCTCGTTAGTAAACTAATATAAAAAAGTTAATTTAATTAACAAAGGATTTACTTAATAATAAGCTTAGCTAAGCTATGTTATCTTACCTCGCTTTTATTCTTTCAATTTTTTATTTGCAAATAATAGATTATTCTCTTTGTATAATTCAGAGGCGTGACTGTTAATCAATAAGACTGCAGCTCATTGCAGCGAGCGAATAAATATAAGTCAGAAACATTTGATGCAATTGGTCTTTCCTTTCTCTAACTTAAAATGAGAACAAGTGATCAATAACGAACGTGTATCCCGCTAATGTGTAAATGTTTATTAAGACGCGCGAGATTTTTATTTTGAGAGAACGTGTTTCTATCGCGCATACAGTATACGTGTATATGTTTGTGTAAATGAATACAATACGATTTTGATGGAATCAGACCCACCCCATTCTATCATTTGTGCATACAGCTGCTAATTGGTCGTTATTGACGCTACAAATACGGCGTTTCGTTTCAGGGACTTTTATAAAGAGAAATCGTATCGAGTACATCGACAACGAGAAACGTCTTCCTCTCTTCAGCTCGCAGGAAATCAACGATAATTGAAAGTAATTGTGCCAAGCGTAGTTCGAAGATGGGAAAGATATCTCTCGCGGCTCGCGCTCTGTTTTTGAAGATTTAATTCGTCGTCGATCATTAATTACAACACGACTCCTCCGTGTCATTTATAAAACTTTCACGCCGCACCGTGTCGCGCCTTAATATATATATATATATATATACTGAGAGCATATTTATTTCACGCGTCCGGCACATTCGTTTCCATTTCCCGAAATATTTACGAATGTGCGAATAACAAAAAAATGGAACGATCACGCAGAAATGTACGATGCATTTTTTTTTCGGAGCGCGCAATTTTGACAGTCTGTAGCCGGGCGCGATGGCCGACCGCACCGATTTATGCGTGTCACGTCTCGAGAGAGATTTCACGGATCTCTCACGCAACTTATTTGCGCGGGAAGTGGATCCAGCAATCGCACGTAAATCGAACATTTCTCCGCGTTTAAATCGCGAGCGGACGCGCACACCACTGCATTTTCTCTCTCTCCCCCCCCCCCAGACTGCGAAAAATGAACTAAACATTACATGGATAATAAAAATGGCAGAGATGGCAGCGCAGATAAAAATGAAAAAGGAAACGTGTGAGAAAATAATAAATCGTTGTTCTTCCCCCTTGTCTTTCGAAACGCGAAATAATGTAATATCTTCTTTGTAATTTCCTACACAATACGCCATCGTTCTTCTTCGATACTTTGATACTTTGATACTTTGCCCTATGAACTTTGATATGGGTATACGTTAACGTATTAACGGGCAACGTCGGCTTGATTAATAGTGAAACGAACTGACGGAATTAAACCCTCACGGAGAAGACTAAAATGAAGGGCTTCGTTAAATTCATACGTCGGCTCGAAAATATTCGCAAATTCTGCTTCGAATTTTTCAAGCAAGAACTCCGTTCTCGTAATATTCAATGTGTTCTCGTATTCCCTCTCACATTTGTAAATTAAATTTTATATACGCCGTATTAATTCGTGATTAGAAATAATTTACATAATGAATCGGTTTTTATTCGCGTTATATCTAAAAGAAATTTTCAGCTTTATCGAATATAAATTGCATTAAATATTCGTATTAAATCGATTGAAATATAGGTAAAAAAAAATTGCATGGTATATTCCAGCGGCTATGTTTCAAAGGAAAAATTGCGCGGAAAGAACGGTTTTGCTGAAAGATCTAAAATTTTAGCTAGATACAGATCATAAAAATAGATTTTGTTAAACTATCAAAATAACATTATGTAGAATTCAAATTAGTTGTTAAAATATCAAAATTTTTTTGCAGCATTGCTCATTGTTTTTAAGATTCCAATATAAATTATTTTGTTGGTTCAACAAAATTATTTTCAGATCCAAAATTTTAGATCCTTCAACAAGATCGTTCTTTCCGCGTGTGCAACGGATTCTGCGTGATTGATAAAAAATGATTATCGTCAGATTTGATCAGGACGTTACATATCGCGCCGTCAAACTTCTCACCTTCGCTGAAGTTTCGACTCGTGCAATTAAATGTTTAAGAACTTAGAGCGTCTCAAACACTTCGATCGTTCTTATCGTTTGGCGCTCAAGTCATTAATTTCTTCAACTCCGCAGCGATCGTCTGCACGAATAATGTTTAATAAAAAAAAGTCTAACAAGCAGAAGAACTGGCAGTTGCCTGACTGCGCCCGTCTGACGATTCAAATTTATTCAAATATATGCTGACAAATGGAATATAAGCATAAGTACAGGCGGATGAAAGGAGAAAGAGAAAGCGTTTGCTTGAAACTCGTCAGGCTGATGATAACAGAAGAGCAGTCGGTTACGAAAACCTGACTGGATTACAGAGACACGTTGGAAATGCACGAATCTGCGTTACATAGCCGTGTAATGGCATTTCCACGGCACCGAAACGTCATCCTGAATGTTAAATCCATGAATTCTCGCGTCTGCGAGCGGAAAGTGCTTATAAAATCGTGCGATCCGGGATATAATAGGAATCCAACTCGCCGGCTGGACCGTATTTGGATACGGGCGCCGAGGAAATTTTCAGTAATATCTTCATCTGAAATTCTTCGGGAGAGAACTGTTCGGAAACAGAATGTAATAGAAAACTTTATTACGGTCCGTCCGACAGTAATTATATTCCGGAATATCATCATCCGAAATGCGATAGCGAGATCCGACGTGCATTATTATAGTTTCCTCAAGCGACGAGATGAAAATAAGCAACTTGCGCATAAAGACGGAAACAGAAACAATACATGACACGCATGTAATTATACAAAACGTGACGAAATACCCTTGTCGGGAAATTGTAACTTTTAAATAATCCTGCCAGTTTAACAAACCCATTAAAAGCAGACGTTAAAAAAACATAAATGATTATATAACCACTCTTAATATACGAACGTTTTACACGAAATTCACGTTAAAAATATATTTTCATTTTACGCTTATTACAACGAATGCTGTGTTTATTAGAGAAGTTTTTATATTACTTCTCTAACTTTTTCAAATGAGAGATACGCGGTGGGTGTCTCGCTTATGTCGCCTTCGGAAAAATGGGGCGGTTTTTATCGGATGCAAGTACGAACTCGTTAAGCTCCGGAATAGCCTAAATTAACCTCCAGAGTGTAATTAATCCTCGGTAAGAGCTGCTACTATGCGGTTGCAGCTTTATCAATAAATGACTCTGTCGTAATCGTGACAAGAGGATATTCACCTCGTTAAGATTGCCAAAGTGCTTTAATTTGTGAATTTATTCTTTCATCATCGCTGTATCGCACGTAAAAACTAAAAAATGTATCTTCGTCAAAGTACGCAGCTGCCAATCCACATCAAAACGTTCGAAAAAAGAATTCTAATAAAACTATCTCATGATAAAAAATATAATAATAAAATGGCTCTGCCCTCTTTCTCTCGTAGCAATCAACCAGTCACGATATTATGTAAAATTTGTAATAAGCAGGTTTCATTTAGAGATACAAATTCGCGCCCTTTCTTTCTCTTCCACGAAGATATTCTCAGAGCACTCCATTTCTATTGGTAGCTGCCAATCCATCAAAAAGTTTGAAAGAAGAATTCTAATAAAATTATCTCATGATAAAAAATATAATAATAAAATGACTGTCCTCTTTCTCTTGTAGCACAATCAACCGGTCACGATATTATGTAAAATTTGTAATAAGCAAGTTTCATTTAGAGATACCTACAAATTCGCGCCCTTTCTTTCTCTTCCACGAAGATATTCTCAGAGCACTCCATTTCCATTGGTAGCTGCCAATCCACATCAAAAAGTTTGAAAGAAGAATTCTAATAAAATTATCTCATGATAAAAAATATAATAATAAAATGACTCTGTCCTCTTTCTCTCGTAGCAATCAACCGGTCACGATATTATGTAAAATTTGTAACAAGCAGGTTTCATTTAGAGATACGAATTCGCGCCCTTTCTTTCTCTTCCACGAAGATATTCTCAAAGCATTTCATTTCCGCAATCTTTTGGTAATGAAACCGAGCGATACGACAAGAGAAATTAGGAAAGGACACGGAGACGGTATTCCCAGATCTCTCGTTTTGCCGAAATCAACAGCGTAGTATCGTAGTTCTCTTAACGAGAAAGCTACTCCCATAAAGGGAAGCGTCACGCGACGTCGTCGATACGACGGTCTATTCATCGAGTTGTTCCACTCGTATTAAAGACCGGCGCCGACGCCCGTCCTCCCTATCGAAAGTCAAGAAGCGCCGGCGAAGTTATCGCGACCGCGTCAAGTCCGTTTTAACGGCTTAGCAAAACTCGATATTGGCGATGTGAAAAAAAAAAAAACAATGGAGATAAAGAAAATAAACGGTGAATCAAAAACGGTCCACCAAAAAATAAAGTTATCGCGACGTCTGAATACGAATTACACCTGTCTTGTTTCTCCTCGCACTCGTTCGCTTGTGAATATATTCCCGTTATTTTTCCTCTTTCGTAGCATACGTGAGAAGCTTATTATATTTCCTGCCTTGTAAACAGGTATGCTCGGAAATGGAGTATGAAAAAAAATGTAGCGTATTATACGTGCTTTCTATTACTTTGCGCCTCGACGGAGTAAAATGAGCCTTGTGTACACATGTGCGAATATATACGAGCGGATTATAATAAAAAGATCATATAAAGTACATACAGATCTTTCCGTTACACTGCAAAAATTATTGTTATATATTCAGACGTAACATGCGTACGAAGGAAGCACTGCGACAACTATAAACCGCGAAAGTACGCGAAGCGAATCTATAAATCACAGACGAATCCGGCGGATTATGCACGTGTGAATTTATCGATGTACCGGTTACGGTATCATTATCCAGTTTGCACGTGGATTCAGCTTCGTGAAAAGCCCGAAAAAGGAATACGATAGCTTTAATCGATACAAAACACAGATCGAATATAATCGCGTTTGGCGCCACTGAATTTTTTATCGATCCTTTCAAGACCAATTTGTTCGCGATCAGGAGCTTCTTTTTTGTAAACCTATTTTCATGCCAACACAATATTTCTCAATTGTATGTGTTCTCAATATGACGTTTCAAGTCGTATCCTTTCATTCGAAACGAAATAGCAATCAATCTTGTTTTTTAAATTAGAGAGATTAATTTTTAAGATAATAAATTGATCTTTTTATCTCGAGAAATTACATTGTCTTATCTGCAGCTAATCCCGACGCGTTTTTGCGACAATCGCAAGAAAATTTTACGCTCGATTTAATTCAGGAGACACAGTATGGCATCATAAAGGGAATCCATCGCGTATTGATGGTCGGTATAAACTTTTAAATTCGCTCTCTCCGCAAATTTATTTTCTCGAAGTGAAATATACATACGTCGAAAACTTTTCCATGTTCGAGTTCAGTGCTGCACGCTTAAAACACGTGCACGTGAGTGCAAAGAATGAGTAATAGAGCCGGAATATTCAGAAATGTATAATAACTCCTAAGGGAAAAATTTCAATAAAAAATTTACATTTAATACTTTATTTTAGGTACAAAATTAGTTAAATGTATGATAAATAAAAGAATTGAAAGGATGAATCAAAAGAAAAATTTTGTAAACCAAATTCCCTTTTTGGCACATTTATATGTTGAAGTGAAATTCTATTCTATTCGTTTAATACGTTTCTACGTTTCTTTGACGAAAACCATCAAAATGCAAATGTTTCAAACACTCTCGCAGTTGATATCACATAAAAACAATTTCTCTTTCGTCAATTAATAGTATTTGTATAATTCGTTCTCTATTTATCTAATTTCCATGCATAATTTTCGAAAATAAGATCTGTGCTCTATGTGAAGAGGGAAATTGTAACATTTATAGCCGCAAATTTCCGGGAGATTCATTACCCGACGTTCTTCTAATTTAATGAATTATCTATGCTACCGAATAGCTGCCGAAGCTTACGGCCACATTCATCTTTAATCCTCATTCTCTCTCTCAGAATTGAGAATAAATTGAGGGTCATGCATATCAAATTCCTATCCTCCTTTCTCTCAAAATTTCTCGCAGAACATTCAGCAACCTGCACAATAATCTTGGTCATTATGCGACAGATTCAAGCACAGTGTAGATAGATATAGATATTATTATCATGCCAGACTAACAATGAGTGCGACGATTCTTTAATTTGATGAAGAGCACAAGACATTCTTGCCTGCATTTTCTATCGATTTGCTATAAAGTGCACATTTCGCACATAATAAAGAAACAACGGGTGAGAACTTTAATAGTCAAAAGGAAGTAGATAGACTCCTCGAATATAGAAATTTTAAGATAAGAATTTAGTAAATTGAGATTTTTCTGAAATCTTTCTTTCGCTCGTTAAATGCCTACAATTTTCTGAGATCTAATTAATTATTTAATGTGTGTGTGTGTGTGTGTGTGTTTTAACATAGTTTAAATAATTTCTAACGCATTTCTAACGTTTTTGTTAATTATTATACATATTATGTATTAATTGGATAGGTGTACAAATTAATTCTCGGTCCGTACCTTTCATCGATTATAGAATCTATTCTTATAAACTGAAATTTTTTTCCCGCCATATAGTCATTTTAAAGTGTCTTTTAGCTTTAAAATGAGGTATGACATTTGATCCTACTGTGAACACAACTTGCAAAATTAGTTATACACGTGATGTCGTTCGAAAAGCAACATTAGAAGCACTGCCTTCTTTCGCGTTTCAACTTGAAAAAAACGCGGTTGAGGTAAAAGAAATGATTTGTTCAACTTTGGCTGAAAAACGCTGTATCGTACAGCATATGTAAAAAATGATTCCAGCCATCCACGAGCATCGCAAAACCGAACATCCATGCAAAAAAGGTATTGCTATGCATTTGGTGGGATCAGAAGGACATGATCCATGAGATGCTGCAATCTGATCAGACCGTCATTTCTGAGCTCTACCAACAACGATTGATCCGTGTGAATGACGCACTTGAAGAAAAAAGTTTACTGGTGGGAGAAGGCCAGTGATACTACTGCAGGATAACACCCCACAAAGCAAAAAAGACTCTGGGAACCATCGCAGACTTAGGCTGGAAAATTCTTTCTCATGAGACGTATTCTCTAAACTCCTTCTGATTATCACCTATTTCGATTCTTACAACACCACCTTAGCGAGTCTCAATTTAAGTCAGTTGAACAGACACAAAAAAATCTCGATGAATTCATAGAATCGAAACCACCATCATTTTTCCGATCTGGAATCCGACAATTGCCTGAGAGATGGCAAAAATGTACAGAAACTGAAGGAGATTACTTTGAAGATTGAGTTTGAATTAATTTTTTCATAAATAAAGCTCAAAGTTGGTCCAAAAAGGCCAAGAATTAATTTGTACACCTAATATACAAAGGCTATCAATGTATGAATGATACTGAAATTAAAAAAATTTTTCTCCTACGCGACGTATAATACGTATACTAATGCCTTTGAAAATATAATTCTTTAGTTTGTCACGCCAACATTAATCTTCCGACGAACCCATTTACATCACTATCTGCAGCAAACATTTATCTGCTTAGTAATGGCTCCTAGTATAAAATCACGAAACTTTTGCAGGAAATTGTACTACGAAATATTCTTTTTTCTCTCGTAGACTTCTCTTCTTTATCCAAATTTAATCAAATATTGATTAATTTGGGAAAAAGTTTATCGTTTTCTCATTTCTGCTATGTATTAAGTAATATTAGAAAATCATTGTTTTTTTTAAAAAAGAGTTTGACAAATTTCTCTTCAAAAGGAATACGTTAAAATTCACGACGACAATTTGATTTTGTTGAAATTTTGTTTCCGATAATGCATGACAAACCTCTCGCATCAAGCTAATACATTCAGATTCGTGTCGCTGAATACATTGTAAAAAAGTACAGCGGTTGCGTGCGCGGTACCGATGAATTATTTACACATTACACAGCGCTCCTGCGCTCGCTATGCAAATTACAGGAAAGTAATGATCAACCGAACCGCGCATCCCAATCGATCGGCGGAAAGCGACAAGAAATCTGCTTACGTTTCGCTTCGCAAGTACAGGTAAATGATAACCCGCTCGGCGAAAACGTAGCGATAGAGCCGACAACATCTCACGGCGAGAACCCAATTAGAGAATGTAAGTAATCGCCGGGGAGGAATTAAAGAAAATAAACATCTGTCCGATTCCCACACCGATGGTTCCATCCGTTCTACATTTCTCGTTGTCGCCCCCTTTCCAGCCATCTCCGTGCGTACTCGATACACAAATGCACGGGTCGCGATAAAGCTACTTTGTTGCTGCTAATTGGCTCGTGCGATCGATAACCACGCAATTCGAGCGCTTAATCCTATCGCAAACTACGCGCGTGGCGCGGCGTGACGTAAGAACACGCGTGGACACGTTGTTTGTACGTACGTTAATTCCACGTTGCCCTAATTCTGCGGCTTTAAAACCGGATGCGAAACGAGAGATAAAAAAACGAGCACAATGATTCAGCTATTAATATCGGTGCGATATATTCCTTGGAAAGCTTTCTCAACTACTTCAGACAATTTTAAATTTTTATCATCGCTCTCTCTTATCGCAATCTGTAAACAGTGTCCAAACGTGTTTTCGTCTCTAGGAATCGCGCAGCTTGTGATATCTGCCGACGATAGTAGGCGGCAAGTGCCAATAGAGTGAAGATATCGGACGTAAACGAGGCGTGCAAGCCTCGCCGTGTGACCAGAATAAAATGGAATATATATTTGTATCGGAAACGGTTAACCTTTGACCGTAAGGGATCGTGAGAAATCTCACGTTATCGCTTCTTATACGAATATCATTCCTCCAAAGAAGTATCTCAATCGCGCGACTAAAAGACACGCAATTATCGTCGCGCGTCTCTCCATCCTTTCCTCAAATTAAGAATCAGATTACGTCACAAACTTCGTTATAACAGTGATAAATAGCGAGCGACATAATTTCACGAAGTGGAAATTATATTTCGTTAATAGAATTAAGAAATGTTCTCGTGCGAGCGCTAAATAATTCTCATGGAATAGTGTTTACGATGGAAATAATAGAACAATGATCTCACGAAACAACGGACTCACCAATATGTGTACGCTTCTACAAATTAATTTACGTTGCGGTGGCCGGTGTGACGTCGACAGTCCTTATTAGCGTAATCACCGTCCGAGTGGTAAATTTGTGATGGCCAGGATGAATAACGAGATGAAATGCTTCTGCTCCGATGTGTCCGAATCCCTTCATGCAGAAATACACCTTCAATAGACGTAAAAATGCGATTTCCCATTAACAATAAGAGTAATTTATGAAAGAAAAAAATTAAGAGAGCGTATACGAATTTTTTAAAAGAGAGTTCAAGAATTTACGATGTTTTTAAGTTTTCATATTCAAATTTGTGGACAAATAAAATACGCATTGAACACAGCGACGACAAACGAGCTGAAAACAAGGCAAACAAGGCAGAATTATTTAACGTATTATATTTTTTTAACTTTCTCGTTTATCCATGATTGTCTTATCCATGATCTAAGCCAAATAAAATAAGTTCGATCGCACATAATGTATTACTTATTACAAATACCATCCGATATCATTGATCCGCAAATATTTTTTGAATTCCATCCACGACTCTCCTCTATTTAAATATAAACGTCGGGATCTCACCTAATCCTCGATCCTTGCGGACCCTTGAATTCTCCTCAACTTTCTCAATCGCTCGAGTAATCCCCGCTCAGACCACAAGGCAATATCGGTAATAATTCATTTATCAATACGGCGCATTTATCAAATCGTCTAATTTTATTTGCTATATCTCCTTTTGATCAATCATTCCTCTTTTGCCCCGAGTCGCTAGAGAGTTTGTCGGTCTTTAAGCTGCGCCTTTGCTTCTCTTCAATTTGCGATCACTGAATATCATTATGTAGCTTTTACTTTCGCAAGGATCTGTCGGTTATTCTGAACCACTGAAAAACAGTCCGAATTCCCCGATTACTCGTTCCTTCGATCTTTGCGTTACACTTCATCTCGCCAACGTGCTTCGTTCACGCGAGTTCATTGACATCCGGCCACTGCCCGACTGTCTTCTCTCTCGTTCTACGGATTCGAATTCACTCACCGTTCGATCTATGGATTAAATGTTTTATTTCTTCCTCGTGAAACTCCCGATTCAGGGAAAGCCGATCATCGATCAACTTTCCTTCTTCTTGTCGCGGTTCTGATCCACCAAAAATTTTTTATGTACCACCACTACGATCATTCCTCGTTAAGCAAAATTATCAATTCAAGTTCGATCCTTCTAATCGTGATCTCACCCTCGAAACACAATCGCCAGGCAGCGGACTCTTCGATCTCTTCTCTTCGATCACCGAACTCGTGATCAAGTCACTTCTCACCTCGATTCTCACCAAAGGACGATGAAAATCACTCGATGGTCCACGGTGAACTTTCGCCCGACTTAGATCCTCATGCGCGTGGGATCCAATGCGATCGAGATAACGCGGAGCCGAACGACGGATGATGATCTAGGAACGACGATCCAGGACCGATGGAGCGCGGAGCAAGGAACAGGCGAACACCGGCCGGTGTCAGACCTCGTGGATGCTGACTTGTTGGCTCGCGGAGTAACGTGTCGCGTCTCGCGAGAGTGGGTGGAGTGCGCCCCTCGCCGCCGGGTGGCCAGGCCAGGTCGGCGACCGTCGGTGTCCTGCGAATGGCTTGTACCGGCGGCGCGCTCGCGACTGGGATCCTGGATTTCGGATGAGGGGCTCGCTCTCAAGAATCAAGCACGCAGGCGCCGCACGCTCGCCGTCTCTTTTCCCGACGCGCCGACTCGCCTCGCCTCTCTCTGTCTTCCTTACTCGGCAGCCTGCCGGTGCTCGCCTGTTCCTGCTTACTCGCGGGGCTGATACGAGAGAGTAACCTACCCTGTCCACCTGCCCCTACCTGTCTACCCTACCTGTGCCCCTATCCGTGTGCCCCTACTTCTGACCCTGTCCCTGCCAGCCGATATCACAGAAAAGACGTGCATGCTATTAATAATTACCCCGGTGACGTGTCTTGAGCGACACGCTAGCGCATTCGCTGCTTCCTGACGTAGCCCTCAGTTAATGACGTTGAGATACTCGCGTTAATGCGGCGCATCCACGTAGTTACATCAGGCTAATCGCATCAATCTGGTCGACGGGTCTTGGAACGCGCTAAGCGGAAGCGATTACGCGCTGCGATGAGTGATTGCGGAAACGTATAATCCGTATAAATATAATATACAGAGATAGATAGATAATTTCCTAAATGTTTTAAAATATTCTTATGTAATTTCCAATTTTTTTCCTTTAAAAGAAAATTTCAATCTAAAAGGAAAAAATAAAAGTTATTCTTTTATTTAGTTTTAATCGAACTCAAGTGCTAAGCACACTTTTGTAATATTCTACATTCTACGAAAAATATAACGAAAAATATAACTTCATTACGTTATTAGATGTCGTTCACAAATGTCAACATGCGAGCATTTTTATATCCTTGTCTACTCCTATTTCTACTCATAAGGCTATGTGAGTCCGCTAAGAGTTGTTTTACCCATCCTAGTCCTTCGTTCGCTACGTAAGGCTACGTGCCTCGTATTTTTGCTGCAAGCTTGCGTTACCTGCCTACACACTGACATTTATACGCATACTTGCGTTTGAAACTTTTTGTTCACGAAAAGTTTATACACGAAAAGAACGGTTTTGTTGAAAGATTTAAAATTTTAGTTGGATACACATATTGGAAAAGTAATTTTGTTGAACTATCAAAATAATTATGTAGAAACTAGTCAAACTAGTAGCTAGAATATCAAAATTTTTTGTAGCATTGCTCATTATTTTTAAGATTTCAACAAAATTATTTTGATGATCCAATAAAATTATTTTCAGATCTGTATCCAGCAAAAATTTAAATTCCTCAAAATCGTTCTTTCGTTTCCGTGCATGCAATGCAGTTTTTAATAGGATTGTAACGAAACTGGTTATAACGAAAGCGAATGCAAAAGTGAAAGAAAAAATCTTTTTGCGAAAGCAAATGCGAATACGAAAGCGAAAGATCTTGTTTCTTTCTGCTGAATCAGGATAATGCCTCTTTTATGAGCTGCATCGGAATGTGGGCCATCGCACTGTGCCCTAATGGAACTCACTCTTATCACACTTATTTATTTAATTATTATAATTTATATCACACAGCAGTTTACTTGCATTCATTTGTTTTCAGTAAACACGTTTAAACTCTAAAATCTAAAATGTCTCTAAATCGGCAAATCAATAAATGAAACATAAATTGCACTCCCTCGCCATCCAATGCGCCCTCCGGCAAAACTGCAAATCTCGCGGGCCGAACAAAATCTTTCGCATAATTAGTTGCAAAAGCGAAAGCGAGAGTCTAAAATGATGCAAAAGTCTCGCTTTCGCATATGCGAAAGCAAATATTCATTGCAATCCTAATTTTTAATTCAGCCAGCTTTAATTCAAAAAAGCTTTGTAGAACTCTAATAAAGAATTAAACCTGTGTCTCTCAAATCTGTTGTATAACAATGAAGATATGGTAATGACGCGAACAATTACACTAATATCATTCTAATGGAGGATTCTCAGTACACATGCGATTGCGTATGAATATTAAGGATTCAACAGCATTGTACAGGTCGCTCGGGATCCTATGCAAACTACCTAAATCCCGAGGTAACATATGCATTCAAGGGACAGTTTATAAAGTGACAATGGATGAATTAATTACTGAAATCTTTCTAGAGTGATTAATAGGTAATTGGTACAATTTTTATTATTTCATTGATAAGACCAAATTAAAAGTAATTAATTAATTAAATTAACAATAATATATAAAAAGACGCACGATTGTGAGCTAATAGTTTTATTTGGCCATCTTTCTAAAGAGAACTTGCTTTAAACAATTTATAATTTATATCAGAATTAGAATAAAATTCAGGATAGAGTTTTATTCAATTTTATTAATTTTATATATTGTGTAATACGAAAAATATTATTAAAATTAGAATACACATGTACATAAAAAAAAATTTATTAAAATACATCAAACGCATACATCAAAATATCATGTATAGTGTATAATTATAATTATTGATAGAATTTTATTCTGTACAATTTTGATCTGTCTTTTGACGTGAATTATAGAAAATCTAAATCCTTTTGATCTTGCTGTAAATTTTCAGTGCACATGTTATAAATCAAATAACAATGTAAACGGAAACATTCTGATATAGAAACGTTCTGATCGGGACAGCAGAGATATATGATCAGGGCAACGTATCTGACCTATCCCTAAATGTTTGCACGATCTTTGAAACACGAACATAAACAAGCTAATGCATGTTAATATATCTTCGCTAAGGCTTCAAGCAACAAAGAGTGGCGCAACTTCGCGTGCACTCACGATAGCTCGTAACGCTCGCCTACGCGCTGCATGTGCGCGACTATCTGTAATGTATTGTTACGCAGCCATTTTCTACTTACTGCTTGACATTTATGACCTGGTATCCCTTATAAGATCCGAACTCGCTTTGACTCGCTTGGATTCGATTTGACGATTTGATTGTATGCGAAATTATTCGTCGATGCTTTAATCTTCCGCGAACAAAAGCCCTTTTAACTTTAAACACTGGCAATTAACTTATCTTATATTTCTTGTTCCTAAGGAACGTCCAATACTGTACATTTACATTAATGTACTAATGTACTGTACATTTTCCTGTACTTATTACTACAAATAATAATGTATGGTGATTCACTAATTATTATTATCATTATTATCATTATTATCATTATTATTCTTACCATATGATTAAATTTTTATCGAATGTTCGTCTCACTGTTGTTTCAGTCACTAATTGGCTATCTAATTGACCATTTTCCGTTCAAAAATAAACTGTTTATTTTATCATGTAAAATATCGATTATTACGCTTTTGTCTGTAACGTTTAGTAATCGGGAAATATGTAACATATTTTTCTTTCAGAAAAAATTCGAAAGTGTATATATATATATATACAGATTAAATGCAGCCACATATACAGACTTTTTGGAGAACGAGTTGCTTAATTATTTAGAAGATATCAACCTGCAGCAACGGATCGAAATGTGGTTCCAGCTCGATGGGTGTCCAGCTCATTATGGCAGARCTACTCGAGTTTGGCTAGACAACCACTATCCACGAAGATGGATTGGACGTAGAGGAGTAGTATCTTGGCCACCCCGATCGCCTGATCTGACACCACTGGACTTTTTTGCATGGGGTCACCTGAAGCAGGAAGTTTATTCGTTGCCAATCAACTCAAGAGAGCAATTACAAGACCGAATTGTGGCTGCAGKACACCACATATTACCAGATCAGTGTTTGGCTGCAACACGAGCTGTCCGTACTAGATGCAATGCTTGCATTGCTGCAAGAGGGCAACATTTTGAACAATATTTACATTAGGCAAGTGACAACGCAAACAAATAAATATGAATTAAAAAGTAATAAATAAGTACAGAAATAAAAACTATGTTTTATGTTTTTTGCGATTTTCTCCAAAACGAAGCAAAAACGAGCATATCTCTATACCACTTTTTCTTTTAGTTTATCGATCCCCTACACGCTCCCGAAGTTATGACATTTAAATTCGGGACACCCTGTATATATACATATATCTAAGTGCTGTATCTGTTCGATTGATTCCGACAATCAATACGAATTATCCTCTTTTAATAACATTTTTCTTCGCTATAAGGAAAATTGTCTGCGCGGTCTTATTCTCAATCTCCTGCGTTTCAGAAATATCTCTACAGAGTATTGACTTCCAGAGGAGCATTACACGTATTGTACATACACATGGGCATCCACGTATGCAGGTTGGCATAAACATGTAAAATCCTTTACATTTACGGTGCATAAAGTTTTATGCATTTTTCAATGCGTGCGCGTATAATGCTTAGCCGCAAGCGTTAGATATAGAACAACACAACAACACATCCTACGTCAAAGTCTGACCTACGCAATGTGGGGTTACGACCGCGGAGCCAAGGACGTCGTTGCATCATGCTCCCCTTCATATTCCGCATCGGAAATCGTTGCGAAACGTCAGAGACCGGGCGGAAAGTGCAATCGTGATGTTCGATGCGAACAAGCGTGTGTAAACAGACCGTTTGCAATTAGGCAGACTGGCGGATTAACTCGGGAGATTCGCGCGTTTCGTCTCTTTCACACGAGGAGTTATGTACTGCCGAGAGTACACCGAGTGCGAGATAACACGTTCGAAAATTAGAGATCGGACTCGGCGTCTCTCGTCACCTAAGCCGCAACATTGCAACCGATTCGGTTCATCGAAGTTGAATTCGGTTCGTGCGACAAAATATCAATGGCGATAAAAAATATGTGCTCTCGTTACGATTCTTACGAGATTATGAAAATTTTCTTTTCTTTCTTTTAATTACTCTTTTTTAAGAGATGTAAATTAAAAAATAAGCCTTTGCTATCCCATTTCATTTGTATCGTATACATAGAGTATATAATACCTAGATCTTATTCTTATTCTCTTATTTTTATTTTATTTTTGAATTAGCTTGCATCTGCTTCCATTTTTCCTCAAATTCTTTTTCTGTGTTGCTCACAAAAACATGTGTATGTTGGTGCATAAAACGTGTAAACGTATGTGAATGTCTGCAGTGTATCAACCCTTAAATCCCATCTGGAGTCCATGAGACCCCAGCAAAAATTTGAGCGCACTTTTAAATGAGAAAAATCTCTTAATTTACGATTTTTTTTACATATTAAATTTTTTTACATATTAAATTTTTTACATATAAAAAATTCGGCTTCGAAAAATAAGATTATTAATTCAGCATACTTTGAAGAGTATCTATGATTTTTTTCAAGACGAAAAAATAAATAGAATAATTTCTAGAAGCTTTTAAAAGAAGCTGGGGTCCAGTGAACCCCCAGTGGGATTTATGTTACGGAGCTGAAGTGCGGGGGATAAGAGTTAAGCTCGGATCTGTGGATTCGCTAAACCCAAATGACTGTGCGGATCCTTGCGGAAACATTTTAATTATACACAGATATTCAGAACTGGTACTATCCATATAATAACAGACGATCTCGCCTCGACGTAGTACGAATTAAAAAAACCGTGAGGTGGCACTTTATAATGTCGCTACATCACCAGACTAAAATATCTCATCCGATACTTTAATACAAAGGTTAAAAACAGCGTGAGCGTACTAAGTGTGATTAAAATTCCATATCGACCAACACGTCGGTTATAGAAGCCGCAAAAATAAGAGAAAAAGTTCGACGGAACGTAGATATTATTTTGAGCAATGCTTCGCGCGTCAAATTTACATGTCACGTATCGTATGGGTATTTTAAACTGAACAAAGTATTTGAAACGCTCAATATTTTAGTATTATGCTGAACAATTCGAGAAAATCTCTCTTTACATTCTTCCAGCATCCAGAATTAATTTTATGATTTTTATATTTTGTACATACTTTGTTACTACATATGCTATAGTTCCTCAAACGTCTAAATTCTGTAATTCATCTTAATGTGCGTGCTCTCTAAGCCACTTAAGTAAATCCCCTTTCACTGTGTAAATACATAAGATCCTCCATAACTTGGGAAAAGCACCCTTCAAAGCACTGGCGTTGTATATTAGAGCGCAGGTTAGTACGCACCCTTCTTAAACATATAGAAGATCACGAGTATGCTCGACCTTCTCCAATATGAACGAGCAGAAAAATACAAATTTCTTTGAAAGTCTATGGATTAGGAGAAAAACTATAATCGAAATAAAATTGTCGATTGAAAAAAACTTACTGTTTAATTAAGAGATCTACCTACTCGCAAAAAGTTTTTGTAAAAAAATTCAATTCCTCTTTCTGTTAATGGTTCTTTGAAAGTTTGTATCTCTATCAAATATTCTAGATAACAATAGGCGCAATCGACCGAAGTTATCTACTGTACTCTAACGATTGGAATTTTTCGAATCTTTTCTATGAACATGTATCCTCTGCAACTCTCCTAAATCTAACTTTTTTTGTTAAAAAAAATGATCGGAAATGAAATATACCGCAAATTGATGCTAGTCACGAATTCACGATAAATTATATCATTCAGTTCAATAGCTGGCCTCATCTGCTTGAGCGATCGACCGTATAAAATTCGTTCTGATTCAAATTCCGTGATTGGCCCGCTGCCATGTCATGTCTCGAAAAACTTTTGGAAAGAGGATCCATAATCGACAGGCGAAAATCCGAAATGTAAAAGTATCGATTTCGTGATAAAAGATGTAAAACAATTCGGCGTCGCGCCACAATTTCGCGCCATCGCGTCTGAGTGATCGCGTTTCGTTTCACTTGGTGTATAATCGCTGAATTAATTAACCGTGTGATTAGTGATGCAAATAATATGGGAATATGCTGCGTGAAATGTTTCAATTGGCAAATCTACGATTTTATAATTAGAAGATTGCGTTGCTAGCTCTTCCATTTATCGGCTAGATTTTAATCGTACACGCGAAGTTACGATCCGAAGTTATGAGTCTCGATACGAGAGTTCGTTCATCGCACATTTTGAAAATGATTACCGCTTTTTCTTTCTTTCTTAATTTTTATAAAAATTCGAAAAAATTAATTGCGGCAATAGTGGTATTGTTTACGGTGTTTACGTCCTGTTTATTGGAAAAACATTTCAAAAGTTATTTATAGGAGAGCAGACGATAAATACCTAAATATACAAATATTGCAAGAAATGTATTTTTACTTTTCATGTAAAGATTTGTGCGAAGAAATTCAATTTATAATGCAATAAGCTGTAATAAAACGTTTTGTCCCGTTATTATCCCGGAAGATGATACTTTTTTCTTGTTTCAACTGTAATATAATCTCTACGAACATAAATACGCATATTTCAATTGTTAAGAACGCGATTTAAATGTTAAATATACTATAGGCTGATAAAGTGGAAACTTATGCGGTATATCGATAATCAATCGTTAACTTGAACAAAGTTATGCGTGGTTTTGCCTACCATCTGCCTTCCTGTTGCACTTTCCGTTGGTTTCCTATTATTACGCAGTGGGAGCACCTGATACTCCAACTTGGCCTAGGTAGCTCGTCGAGGAATTGTAGGCCAGTAATAAGACCGCTCCTCTCTCTCTATCTGTTTCTCTCTCTCTCTCTCTCTCTCTCTCTCTCTCTCTCTCTCTCTCTCTCTCTCTCTCTCTCCCCCTCTCTCTCTCTCTCTCATGCTCTCCAGATACAGCATGCATATTATGCTGCCTAAGTAATACGGTTTCAGACCACAGGTTAGTATGCGGAGTTAACACAAACTTCGTACATTGAACAATTTCTCTACATGGTTTTCAAGCCGACAATTAAAAATAAAATTGTACAGAAGATTTCGCGTAATAAAGATAAATTTTGAACACTAAATCATAAAAGGATTAAAAAATAATCTACAATTTCTTTTACGCGACAATTTATCAGAATTTTGCTCAACGAAATGAATAACTGACAAAATCTCCTTCTTATATTTTGGATTTAAATCATCTTTGGATTTAAATCATTGGATTAAAAATCATCTTTTTGGTCTCATAAATAGCTCTTTTTCGATCATTTTTTGCTATGTGGATTTTAAGATTTTTGACATCAATTCCATAAATTCCAAACGAGATTAAAAATCCATTAATTCGTAATTATCGAGCTAATAACGATTTCATTCTATCGGTACGAGCATCCGTAGCCTATTTCGTACTTAAGTACAAACGCATACCAATTTGGCGCTTTAACCAATATTAGGCATGAATGTTCCTGATGCACGTCAGTGGGAACTACGGAGAATATCACCACCGTATCTGCAGATGGACATGATACTCGAAACTCCGTGCAAATAAGGGAGATGCCTACCGGTATCCGTACGCGCACACTTGACTCCGAACATTCTCCTGCGTATGCATGTGGCAATGCAATCGAATGCGAATTTATAGCGCCTCGACAACGGGCGTCGAAATGTGCAGAAACGGAATATCGGTTCCCCAAGTGTGCGCACGCGGACGGAGAATATTCAATATCGCCACCAGTTATATTCGGTCCACACATTAGCTACCCGTAATTGTTTCGATGGGTTTTTATCGAAATACCAGGATAATGCACCTGTATATGCAGATGGCAGTATATCCGATCTGCTCTCAATTAAAATATAATTGATTGTGAAAAAAGTGGGTGTGTCGCAACAAAAAAACGATTCATCTGAAATAATAAAGCCGTTAATCGATACGAGAGTTCATCGCACATTTTGAGAGCAATTATACCGCTCTCTCTTAATTTCTGCATCGAAAAAAATTAATTGCCGCGATAGTGATATTGTTTACGGGCCAGTTTATTGGAAAAACATTTGTCTCCGAAACTTTTGTAAAGATAAAAAAGATACACTATCTAAAACGAACAATATAAAGTATGAATTCGAGCCGCGTTATACATCACGGGATTACTTGCGATAAATGGCGAAGAAAATCTTTCACGATCTAGTATCGAAAAATAATTTACTGTCGAGTAGTTTCTAAAAGTATACAATGCACGTTCTCGCAATAAGTTGAGTGCTTTCACGTGTTTGACTACGATGCAACATGAACGGAAGGGATAGCTTCTGATTGGATAGTATGTAAATTTATAGCAAACGATGTAAAAGCGTACTTTGTGACAGAAACTGTCACTTCTGAATTATTTTGCAATAGAATGCGGATATGGCGTTATTGCAAGTAATTTTATGCAGCTTTTTTTTTTATTGTTAAACAAAGTCGATGAAGTAAATAACAAACATCGACTTCGTGTCACTAGAGATTGAATTGAAGCTTGTAGAGCACTAGAGCCGATTAACATTTTACCGTAAGCATATGCAAATATGCTCAATGGGAAGGAAAATGAATATTCATGGGACGTAATCAGAAAATAAAGAGAGATAGAATTTCCCCGGCTTTGGTATAATTAATCTTTAACCATTCTGCACAGTTTCAATGATGCATGAAGTATGTACACCGTGACAAATCGCGCAATTAAACTACGAGAGCGAACCGTTCTCTCCTAAACATGTTTACGCGTTTACATTACTCTAGTTTTTCTCTTCCCGTCATATACAGGATTTCCAATTACTCTCTGAAATAAAACGGCAATGAACATTCGATTTACAAGCGCTCGTTTATAGAGATTTGTAAATTCGTCGGCAATGTAAAATGGAATCCGTATTAAAATCTCTCGTACTCGCAATAAGTTTTCGTGTACTGCGAGTACGTGAACCGTCGCGCGGAAACTAGTCACTGATCGTCCTTTCGTATTACGAGACCGTGAATAAGTCGTCAAAGAATTTTTCCCTTTCACCTCGTAACTTGAGAATCGTAAAACTTCACAAAATCACCGACTCGACAATTTTCCGAACAGCCGCTTGAAATCACAGATTCGAAAGAGGCTTGCAGTAGAACTTAAATACGTCGTTTTTGCTACCATCGAACCACAAGCCTTCTCAAATCTCCTATCTTACTTTCCTTTGAACAATATTTTTCTTCGTAGTGTCAATCATACATGAACATTCGTGTGTGATTTCAAAGCCCGTTTGACGTCAGAAATAAATTTAAAAAAATAGAATAAAATTTTATTATAGAATAATTTAAACAATGTCTGTCTCTTACGTAAATATTTATATTATATTTTTAAGATTTTAATAATTTATAGCTATGTGATGAGCGAGAAAAACGCGTTCCGTATATTTTTCGTAAATAATTAAAACTTCATTTGAGATTGATGAAACAGTAATGAGAAATTCTAATCCAGGAATACTGGATTTGTAAGTTTTATGGCACGTTTTATGGTTCAAAGCCGTAAAAATTGCTATAATAAAAATCCAAGAACCTGTAATCATTTTGGATTATATATCATTTTTGTTATTACGTTTTTTTTTTAAGTTATATATGTTATATAACTGTAGCCCCTGTATATTAGTGGTGAGTATATATGTTTTAACAAATTGAAAAATTTGCCAATTCAAAATCAAATTTTTTGTAAACGCATTTATACAAATCTAATCATCAAAATCACCGCACAGGATTTTGCACGGCATCCTTGGCATCTTTAAAATGTTTGCTTTAAAAAGACATACATGTAATTTGAAGCTACTTTTTCTTTACAAGTGCAAAGAAGAGTTCAAAAAACCAATAAGACTTTTTTGTCAGGAAAAATCCCTCGTAAGTGGAACCGTGTGATAAAATTCGTCGAGCATAAGAAAATCGCGGTCATGCGAAATCAATGTCCGTTCGCAAGTTTTCCCGATATATAGAAATATTTCTTCTAGCGACGGGATGGACTCAATCTTCACGTACACACTCGCATAGTTGCACAGAAAATTAAATTTCGTACTAGAGGAAACCATCTCGTCCGGAATTTGGAGAAACAATTTTAAATATCGATATTCTTGTTCTATCAACAATAGTATTAGGATTCGCATCCTTATATATATTTTCTGGTAGTCTCTTCAATTTTCTTGTGACCACTTGTCCAGATAGTTTAATAACTTCCAAAAGATATTTCTTATCCATCTTGAGATCGTATTCGACATGAACTAGAATCATCAACATGAAAGTCCTCTCTGAGAAACTAACGAAGATATCTTGCATTAAATTATCCTCGTGTTTTTATTACAAAATATGCATGTTGCATTGTTGCATAAGCTTTACGTTTCTGATATATTATATCGAGCATTAGTATTCTAAAAATGTATCGAAAAGAATTGCTTCAAGAAACATTATTATAATAATAACGTCGAATCTCGAAAAGATTTACAAGAAAATTGCATTACAAAATATATTATCCGTTAAAGGACTGTTAAAGTTACTTAAACTCTTACGTAACTTAAGACTTCAAAGTTTAGCAAGCTGTATGTCTTTCTGTTAAAGATTAATACGACGCAGATTTTTTTTCTCGTAATTAATCAACTTTGTTGACTTACGCCATTGTTATAATTACTAACAACCGTTCATAGAAACTTTCCAAACTATGTCATCAAGTTATCTCCGTACTTCTAGATTGAAGAGAGATATTGAGATTTTCGACGTTTAGCAAAATTATAAATAAATCTATTTAAGCATAAATCAATTTATTTATCGCAAACTTGGTGTCTTGATAATTAACTTTGAATCTATATTGAATCTATATACAGTACTAGCACATATTACTAGCGATCGATTTTACCCCACTTAATATCCGGTCTAAACCCCATCTACATTAATCTTTTGAAACTCTGTCGTAGTAAGTAAAGCTGTAACACCTAGTTAATACTAACTTGTAAATTATTGTGGACCTTCCAATCTTTGAGCAGTATACCTGTTCATAATCTATTGAACACAGATAGATACGATATTAGAAGATAGAGAGAGAAAGAGCCGTAGCGAAGAAATTATTCAGCATGTATATATACAATATACCTATTTAGAGTCGAATCCTGACATCAAGTAAATATGTGTTGGAGAAACTAGAAGATGCGACTCTAGAATATCAGTATCGGTTTTCTCATTTTTATTCTCTAGGGACAAGAAGGTTCGATAAGTTCCTCGATGTTAGTATAATTTCATCTGCGTCAAGCAATCTAACATTAAAGGTATCTAGAGATCTTTTCTTTCTAAGGAAAATCGTACACTCGCGCAGCATCTTATGCGTGTAATTGCATAATAAAAAGAAGAAATTCCATACTTCGAATGTGGGACGTTCTAGTTTAATAAAATTAAAATTGCATTCGCAAAACTTTTGAGAAAGGAGATTCAGTCTCTATCACGTAGGAGCATCATGTATCATAAACTGATGATATAAAAAATATTGCAATAACAAAATAATAAAATATGAAATAAATCGCAAATATTTTATATATCCCAGAAATCTCCATAATAGTGAATATTGATAGAACGATTCTATATTACGAATATCTATGATATTTATCGAGTTTCTCACGCAACTGACGCATTATTTGCATAAACATACCTTAAACATGCATAGTACACAGTTAAATGTCATCGAATAAATAAAAAGGAAATAAATTCCTATATGTACTAATATCGCAAATGTCTCTAATAAGATTTTCCTTGTGTAAGCATTATCTCAATCCGCCATGCAGTTGTGTCATAAATTTAGAAAAAATCTAGGAAATAAATCTAAAAATTGCGAGTTTTGCAGACCGTTGTATCCCTCCGCGCATAATAAAAAGTACCAACAGATGAAATCTCGTTGTGATACGAATAACCATGGAATTGGAACAGGATTTATGCCGGATAAGTTCTGTTTTACAATCTTCGACATGAGATAGCAAAACGACATGTAACTACTCGCTTTGGCAAAAATATTCCGATAAAAATCTTTGAAACCTAACATATGACTATGATCTTATGATAAAATCTAAAATTGATTTTTTTATTATCAGATATTTATTACGCTTCAAGTTATTATTCTTGTTTAAAATATATCATTATTTAAATATACTATTTAATGTGCTTCACAGTAATAACAAAAGTAATATAAAATTTTTAATACGTAGTAATACAAAATTTACATCATTATATAATTATTATATTTACATATAATTATTTATTTATATATTTATCTTGCAATTTGTATAATATAATGAGAAATTAAAACAATATTCTTTTAATAATTGCATATTCAAAGACATTTAATTGATGAAGTGAAAAAATTTATAATAAATCATTTTTTATGATTTATTATAAATTAGTCGTGTTTTTATATGCAATGATATTTCTGGATAGCAAGAAGTAAACTTAGAAAAGGTTATTCCCATCAATCTTGAGGACAGAAAGTCCTGCCATGGCAAACTAAAAACGTTCTCTACCCTCATTCACGTCGCTCTATCGATTAAACCACCTGCCCCGATATTTTTCGCTTATACTTACTTGCTCCCTCTCGGATTCGTTCCTCTCGGGCATCTCTGCCGAGTACCCATGAGAAACAAAAAACATGAGAGGCATCTCTTGCTTCTCTACGTATACGGATCCACCCATCCCTCGCGGTCCACGTCTCGCTCGATAGAGCGCTGTCTCCCTCGCTCTCATTCTTTGATTTTTATCCTTTTCGCCTTCTCTCTGCGCTGGTCATTTCACCCTCAGCGTGTACTTCCTGCCGTCCATCATTACTGTTCTTTCGAATTTTCCTGTTCATCTCTTCTCTTGAATTTCCTTTACTTTATTCACACTATAGCACACATTCACACCTAGATTATTCAAAGGTGTCATGTATTTTCTCTTTCACTCTCTGGAGCTCCTTGCTATCTTCCCCTGACTTTCCTTCGTATCGAGCTTTTGTTTTTCTTCACCCACATGGAGCTTTCTTTCTTTCTCATATGTTTCCCGTCTCACCTCATCTCATCTCACCGTCTTTCCCCACTATAGTATTCTCATCTCCTTTTTTCTCTCGATCCGCCTTCTTATTCCACAATATTACCTTCATATGTTGATTTCCATTTGGAACTTATGCTTGGAATGTATCCCTCTTTCTGTAAAGCTTAGCTTCAGTGCTATCTCTTTTGTTTTGTTCTATTCTTCCTGTGATTCTTTTATTTCGATTTTTGTTAGTTCTGTTCCTTTCTTTTTTCTTTTCTATGTTCTCCTTCTTTCATCATTCAGTCTAGTCTGTCTTGACTTATTCGCTATATGCTGGTATCTTTGTCATTTCTACGTTCGATCAAAATATTCTCATCCTTGTTTCAACTACTATGTCGATTTTTCACTCCCTTGTCTTCTATTCTTCGTGCCTTTGTCGCTCATACGCATTTCTAGTTCTATCTTGCTCGCGGTCGCAGCATCCGCCGGATACAAGTTTTCACTGTTACCTCCCTTTTATTTTCATCTTTTTCTCTCTGCTCTGCCTTCACTCCCAGCCAATAGTATCTCGCTTTCCTGTGACCGTCTCTTTCTAGTTGCTAGTATTCCTTAATATTCCTTTCTTTCCATCTTCCTTCTGAACATGTAATGCTCTCCTTTTATCATCTTTTCTCATTATTTATCTCATTCTCTTTCTCTCTTTGATCGTTTTCCATAGATATTGATATTGGGAGATACACGTAAAGATATATTATTACCTATATACGTACGGCACGATTAAATTTAAAAATTTAAAAGCCTTGAAAAATTTAGCAAGATTACGAAATGTAATGGAAATTGGAAAAATTTAGTTTGCGAAAGAAATGTTAGAGGAAACTCAATTTATCAGTTTTAGAAAGATAAGAACTTAAAGATATCAACTTTCACACACATCAGCTTTCAGCTGTAAAAGAAATTAAAACGTTTTGTTAATTCACAATTAAAAGCATTTGACAATCTCCAACTTATTAACGTCGAGAATATTATTTATAATTATCTGTCCTCCGCCTTTACTCTGTGTTCACCCTCGCTTACGCATGTTTTCTCTGTTTCTCTCTCCTCGCTTCTGCCACCCCTTCACGCACCTTCCCCACTTTGCTACCCTTCCCCTCGCCAACATCCCTCACCATGGACCACTTCTCTCCTTCGCTGCTCCCTTCTCCCAGCCAATAATTCTCTCTCTCCCCGAACACATTCGCCCCTACCACTAGAACTCTCGTGGCATCCCTCTCTCGCGGTTTCTCTATCACACCCCGTGGCAGTCGCTCGGCAGCCACCCTATCTACGCTGCCCGTTCAGCTTCGGGCGCCGTCGTCGGAGCAACGGTGTCGCGCGGCACCGGGGCGTTCAGTCGGCATCGCGTTCAACCCGCGTCCACCACGTCGAGGTTCGCGTCGTCGGCTGGACCACTGTATCGTGACCCAGCACCTCGTGGCGCACCACATCCCGCTCGCCTAACTCGTTGAGAATCGTTCGGTTGCTGCCCGAGCTGCCTAAACACGCCAGAATCGCCTGAGGAAACATTACTTGCTCGATCCAGCGATCTCAAATCCCGCCAGAGCTCGTCTCTCGCATTTGGGCAACCGAAATGGTTCGTTACTCCCTCACTCTTTGTATAGTAGTAAACGCCACGGTCGGATATACGGCGAACATCCCGGGTTGCAATCGATTTACGACAATAACCGCGCGATCCTACACGTTAGATCTCGACGATATTGAATTAGTAACTAGGACAGGATCGGTCTTGCGTTAAGCATTAATTATTCGCATATACTATGCTGTGAGAGATATTCCCAGGTACTCCCGGGTCATGCCAGTTCATACGAGGTCATTGAAGCTATCGATATCGGATTTCACAAAAATATTGATTTAACGGATTTATTAAACTTACATTGCAATATCTAATTCATTATTCCTGATTCCTGATAAAACTTTTCTTAGTAGAATGGCTGAATTGTAAAAAACTTGAAGCAATGAGAACTTTAATAATGTTGAATTTGAAATTATAATAATGGCTTTCATATAGATACTACAGTAATTATGCTAATATTTACATAAAATTTTCTCGGTATCTAGCTGCTGTTGTAATCTATTATTTACAATTATTGGCAATATTTTTCTCGCTATACAATAAAGAGAAAACTCAACTTATATGCAATAATTTTACGTAAATATGAATATTCTGATTATGAAAAGGATTAAATACTTAAAATTCTGATGCTTTTTTATTTTCTGTATAAAACGTTAGAGATTATTTTACAGCATAATCTGCGCTAAGGACTATGGTAGAATTTTAGCAATGTATAGTCGAGTAATAATGAATTATATAATTAATGAGTTCTAAAATATAATTAAAAATTATTATAAATTATACATATATCCAAGTTCATCAAATAATTAAATTTAATAAAATGAAAAAGCTCTGAAATTTGCTTGTAATGTGTCGAAATATGCAATAATGCATTTCGGCGTGTAGTTAATTAAAATTAGCCATGTTTTTTAATCTTTTAATATTCTACGTTCCTTCTCTCT
>JANQDE010000029.1:1782805-1830156 GCA_037157785.1 Cephalotes varians
CCCACACACACACACACACACACACACACACACAGAGGAACAATAAGATAAACATCTTTATCTTCGTAACAGTGATAGTGGTTATATTTTAGTAGAAGAGATATGTATTACGCGTTTATCGTGTTGGGAAACTCGTCTTGTGATTCGACTCGCCAAGTATTTATTTGATAAGCGGGATTTATACTAGAGAGACAGCTGAATATAGATATCGCTTCACGATCTCGAATCTGGCCCGATAATGTGATATGAGGGCGTCGCTCTAGGCTTCTTGTCTCAGCCAGTTCATATATTATTAGTTTCCCATAATAAATGTAGCAGGCTACAAAAATATACAAATGGCAATACATGATAAGCATTAAATAAAAACGACACGCGATTACAGATCTAAACTTAATTATATTTATTATAAAATTATAATTATAATAAAAAAAGAGAAACGAGAGCGACGAAAATACGTCAACACTTGCTGTTATGAGAATCGTAATAAGTTATGTTTCATCTTGAGTTTCTCATACAGCGTGATATACGAGCGTATACTAAAATCCAACGGAGGATATGTATATTTTACCCGTGAGACAGAACACGAATTAAAATACGCGATAGTTCCGACAACTAGAATTACGTGGCAATTGCCACGATACAGTATCGTTTTATCTTTGATCGCACGAGCGAAACGAATAAAACTGCAAAATTAATTTCGGCGGGCTTTAATGTGGCAATTTTTCTATCACTTTATGCCAATATCAAATAACTCTCGAATAAATGGTAATTTTCAGTTACATCCACATGCGAATTGCTCAATTATGAGAATCATCTCATGAATTTTAAAAATTGTAAATGATAAAATTGTAAAATTGCAAATGGAAATCCAAAGTAGACTGAATCATTTTGAAATACTACATTTATGCATTTAATCTGCAAAAAATCTCATAAAATTATAACATTTATATTTTGCGACAAGAAAATAACTGTATTGAGAGAAAATTTTCCAAAAACAATTATTTGGGTCGCAACCGGTCGGAATATTTTTGAAAAATCAAATTTATGGATTTACATTATATTATTATTTCAATCCATTTGATAACAGAACGAGTGGTGAAAGTCAACGGTCATTGTTTCCATGGTGAAAACAGTCTTTATCGCTAAGAGGTTTGATTAAAAGCGCGTGCTACTACTGCGTGATATATGTAGTCCTCTTTGTCTGACGATCTACTTGGCCCACAGTCACCAGACTCTTGTCCGATCGAGTAGTGGAACGATCCACTTGGCGCAAATACAGTTCATCCTCCATTCGATCAAGATGGATGAATCTATCCGGTGCAACCTTGACTCCTTTTCCACGATCAAAACATATCCACTTAACATGATTTTAACTTCGTTTTTCATTAGCTTTCATAAATGAAAAATCATGCTCGAGTGAGTGCCAATTTTTCATTATTTCTATTTGCCTTTGATATTTCACATATAGTTTCTCAGCAAAAACAATTAATCAATCACTCATCCCCTATCGAAATTGTGTTTATAGACTCAAAATTGTTCGAATTATTAATGACAAGTACGTATTGCTCACTGATTTTAAATAAATTATTAATGATGTGTATTCATTATTGAGTTTAAATACTTTTTATTGTCTCGAGAGCTTGTTAATAATTGTTCGATAATGATAAGTCAGTAAGTCCAATAAAATGTTTTTTTTATGTAGCAAAAAATTTTTGGGCAAATTATAACTTTTTTACTGAATAAATGAAATTTATGATTAGGATTTTGCGCGATTTTTCCTTGAAGCTTTATACGACACCGTTATTTTATCCTGTTAAGACTGTTCAAACACTCCAGAAAAAGAGAACCGGGGAGAACGAGCAATGGAAGCTTTCAATGTCACCCTAGAGACGACATTAGCGACTGTATTCTGATAGGCCGACGTTTATAGCAAGCCATTCGCAGACCTGTCACGTCTGGAATTTTAGAATCCAATGTTGAAGACACAATTTTGATGGAATTATTTTTCTATTACATAAGGCTTTCTCCATTACAAAACTCTATTTTAAAAAGATTACAAGATAACACAGGATATGATCTAATGAATATTAATAAAATATAATTTTCATGATAAGAAATTTCATAGTTAGATAATAGATTGAAATTTTTTGCTTCACAATAAAAATTCTATAGATTTGCAAATATTGATACTGCGTTTTAACAGTTAAAAAAATAATTCTATATACAATGATTCTCTGGCAACATTGAGCTTCGTGGAAACCAATTAAATTGTGTCGTTTTACGAAGTCCGAGTTGAATATTATAGTCTTCTTGATGAAATCGATTAAATTGAATTCATCGAGGTGAAAGAATACGCATTGCTAAACATTCAAAAAGCTAGTCGCTCGTGAAGCTGTTTAACTGTTAACAGAGTGTAGAACGTGCGAGCGAATGGGTGGACAGAGAAATGGAGAGTAATCGTATTTCCGGTGAATTTCCGACTCGGTTGATCGACTCGTCGGCACCGGCCAATGATACGCCTGTAATTTCAGCGTATAACAGCGTGTATTATTCGCGGGAAGTCGGTCTGCTCGGAGCCCAGACAGACAACGCCTCGTTTCTGAATTTCCATCGATCTGCCCAAATCCGTGGATTTGGCTTTACTCGCCGTCAAGTGACGCCACGTTACACTATTTTTAGTCCAACGTTGGTTTTTCTCTCTCGGTGCGCCGATAAAAATAAACATTCCGCGAAAAAGAAAATAGAAGATCAAAGGTTAGCAGGGCGTGGCCGCGCGATGAGGTAATTACTGAAAATATATAAGATACTCTTCTGACATCGAGAGTCTCTCATTAATTTGAACAAGCATTCTTCGATTAATTTTACACCTCTCGAAATAATAAGCGCGTTGCGTTTTAGTCGAATATCTTCATCATCTATGATGTTGCTCGATCTTATTGCGAATCATTTATGCTTTCAAATGAGTTTTATACGAGCGTATGGGCGTTCCGAAGTTTGATAATTAATTTCCGTGCGAAAAATTATTAATGTATTCTGGTTTCTGATTTTAATATCAACTTTCGTGATGTTAAATGGGATTACTTTCTGATGGCTAACTTTAGGAGAACATTTTTTATTTTAATTTCAGTGCATTTACATAATAAAATCTATTAGATAATATCGGATGGTTTAATTATTTAATTTCATACTTTTGTTTTTTTCTGATAAAATAACACATTTACAATTAAAATGTACACTGTGCTAGATGTTCAATGTTGCAAACTAATCTACATTTATTGTGCAAATAAATTTTTAAAAAATATCGGTGCTTATGCAATGATTTTTAATTCATTTCTCTCTCACATAAAATAATATCAAAAAATAATATGAAATTTATCTGTGACATTTCAATTTCATCGCGTAATCGAGATTAAACTTTATCGCATTTTAGCGAAATAAATATACAGTATATACTGATTTTTTTTTACTGCAAAAAGAAATAATGAATCAATTTATGAATCGAAAATTGAAGTAAATATTAGCAAAAAGTAAAATAATTTTAATATTTTCCGGAAATATTTTCACGAAAATATTTCTCTCAGTCAAGTAAAATTGCAGCTCTTTGTCGAATTTTTTGCAACAAATTTTTCTGACACAGAGCTTCGATATCACATATTCACGACATGAACCACTGAAGTTTCAGAACAGTTCAGTGTAAAAATGAATCGAATTATTGAGGTTTCAGCCAGTGGCACCTGTACATGGCAAACACGATATTGGAAAAGTTTTTATCAGTATATATATATATGCGATCCTCGTTAGCCCAAGGTGGATGATAATATTGAGAGAATTATGTTGTTAATTCACTCCAAAAGAAATATGAAAGTTGATATAAGAGGAACTTTTCCAATTACCGTAATAACGTATGTCATTACAATCAGATCTCGACATCGAGCGTCCTTTCCAACGTAGATAAAAGTACCGAGAGAATTATTGCTAATTCAATTCAGGAGAAAAAAATGTTAAATGTGAACTTGAATTTTTATATAAGATAGAGTATAAGCGAAAATTTTCCAATTGTTGTATCACGTCATTATTACGACCGAAAAAATTTTGATAATGCTAATTAAATATTTTCAACGATTTCAGTTTAGCATCTGCTAAAGGCAACATTGTTTCTAAACTCATAAAAAACCGTGATCGTTTTCGGATTATCAAGATCGATACCTCTTTATACAGCTAATATAAAGAGATTATGCTAATTTTTCCAGTGTTGTACATTTCTTATAAGACAAAAGCCTTTATAAATTTGACATTTGGCATTAATAGCAAAATCTCATTTCCTCGAGCATCAATCTGCTAGCATTTTCGTAAAGTTTGTTTAATCGCAAAATGATAGTTTCACTCTATAAATCTCGTGTCTTTGTGATGGCGAAAGAGATGCAAAGTTATCTACTTATAGTCGAACAGAAAAGTTTAAATACGTGCTTCGAGAGTATCTGCAGATCTTGTTTATGCATGCCGGGTCACATCTAAGCATGTATCGTAATATTAACTGCATCCTCGGTTATCTACCGAGAGATTATACATAATCAAATTGCATTCACACATACACACACAAAAGCATTGCATTCTCTTTGTCCGCTTGATTTATATTATCATAAAATATTAGTGTACGCCAAATGCAAATGATTATACATATTTATGTGTAGCATCTAATTATGAGGGAAGTAAAATAACGTAATCTCTATAATGAGTAAATTTTTTAACTTTCTATCCGTGAAAGAATTAAGATAAACAGGAGTTATAGAATATCGCACAGTGCTCTGCAAATTAAATTTTTCAAAATCGTTTGGATAATTTACAGAATCGAACAATCTACTGTGGTAGCGGATGCTTTTGATTAAACCATTTCCTTTTAGCAATGACTTCTTATTTATTCTGTTATTCACTCGAATAGCTCTATTATTCATTTGAAGTAAACGTAGAACAAAAATAAACGTTGGATGTATGATTAAGCTTCTAGTAACTATATTCTTGCTTTTAGAACATGAATTCAAGATTGAATTTTACAGCTAATTAGCTTATAAGATACATTGATATAAATAAATAAAAAAGAAATAAAATATACAGAAAATACAAAATATCTTGGCTTTAAAATTCCATTTTTTACCTATCTGTCTTGCAATGTTTCTTTTTCAAAAAGTAATTTTTATCAAATTTTACTTTCGCGTTAATTATAACGTGTTTTTTAAAACAAATACGAAATCTTAATTCGATTTTTGATTGATTTTTCTAAAGATATTGACGCAATCTTTCTAAAAAAATAGAGTAAACTTTTTCATTCGGTAATTTGCATAATTTATGTAAATAATTTTAATAATTTGCGACAATTCGTGTTTGTTAAAATTAAGTATAGAATTAACGCAAAATCGCGGAGTTTCGGAGAAGTGTCGCACTCGGTCAATCGCGCAGAAGTAGATACGGTGCTAATAGGAATTGTGAATAGCCGCGCCGTTCATCATTGACAATGACGTTGACGAGAGGAACAATAACGCCAGGCGCTTTGTCGATTGCGTTAGCAAGGGCACGCAGTGAGCGGCAAACAAAAGCTTTCATCTGCTGCGCGGAGACAACCGCGTACTGTTCACTCATTAACGACGTGCGTCTTTGCGAAAACAAAGACCTTCATCATCTCTTTGTCTCTACTTTCATAGTGTTGAAAGACCCATAGACCGCCGTATAATTGCGGATAGGACAACTGTCGAATTGTAATCCGGAAAAATGTAGCCCTGTCATGCCATTTCTTATCTACATCGTTCACATTGCTTCAAAGATGTGACAAAAGTGTGAAAAGTTGAGTACCGTGAAATTCATATATCCGACGTTTATACATCGATAAATGAGCTGCTAATAAAGGAAGTTAAAGAGAACAATTGTTAACTCTACGAAAACTATGTGGAAATCCCATCGTAATTAAATGAATCCTTGAAATTATCTGAAATTGTGCAAATTCATTGGAACTTATGCAATTAGGATTAAATCCCAGCGCAAAATGCAGCCGTATAAGCGAAGGACAAAGCTCAGTGGTAATAACGTTAGTTATCAGAACCTCCCTTTGATAACAGTAGCCAAGATACAAAATAAATCCAAATGCTTTGACGTGCGAAGAGAAATGCTGTTTGAATTAATCGAGTCCGCTTGAGCTTTAGAAACAAGTCTCTCGCTTCAGGTTGTTAATTAACATGTTTATTATTGGAACGATATTGAAATTTTGCAATAATGTTCCAACAAACGTTCTGCAAATGAATAGTAGAATGGATGATGTCCGTTTGCGAAAAACGTTTTTCTTGTAAAAAGAGTAATACTCAGGAAAATTTAATAGACCCTCTAGATTTATACGCAATCGTTAACATGTTTTCAAAAGCATAAATGCCGCGATATGGGGTGATAAATCTTCAAAATGTTTTGTGCAATAAATAAACTGCATTGTCTCCATTTTCCGAAATAGTTTCTTATCGCCTCGCCGTGAAAAGCTACACTGACGTACAAACTCGCACAGACGCAGAACCTGGTTGTAGCTTCGAGCAATGGAGTTTCACTAATTTTGCTAATTAGAGCGGTCGCTGTTTCAATAACTAACTTCGTATTAAACACAAAATGATAATCAAACTTGAAATTGCTCCGAGCAAAAGATGCCTCTTTAAATAAATGTCAATGAGATTCATGAAAAAACAAAAGAATAATTTAAAAATGTTACATTGAAATGACAATATGTTAAAGTTGTAAATATTATGTCGTTTCATTAAAATTATTTTTCGTATAATGAAAAAATAATAATTCGTATAATGATGTAGAAATAAATATAATGTATACTTAACATAATTATTCCCCAAATCTCTGAAATTATACATCCGCAGATCTTAACGTGTAACGTCGGATCATATCTGATTTTCGCGATAATTGCTCGCTCGATAGTTAGACAAACGTTCAATGACTCTATTTATAATTCACAATGCAAACGTGCTCGACGTCACTCATGTGAGCCAAGTGATATTAATGTTTGACGCAATTCTCGTTTCAGAGACCACAAGATTTGTAATTTCGTCGCGGCCGACCGCGTCGCGCATCAATTCGCACCACACTTTCCAGAAACAATGCCACATCGTTAATTAATAAACCACGAGTACATGGATGTCATCGCGCCTAATTGCGGACGCGTCAAAGCGCGACATCAGACCGGATTGCAGCTCGCGTCATCAACCGCTTGTTCGACGGTGGTAGTGGTCGTTGCGCAAAACGTTCCACGGGACAAAAGCTTCCTGTCCCTAGTCGGACAACCCGTGAATGCCGGTTCGGTACGCCGACGGGGCTAGTTTTAATTGTGGAAAACAAAGGACTGCTCTCTCGAGCGCGTATGAAGAGCGACGCGTGTACGCGACGTGTAACGAAACTAACTTATTGATTTCGCTCGAAATGCGTTATTAAGAAGCGCCCGGGGAATAATCGCGCGATGTCAGATTTCAAGGCTCAGATATGCGAAGTTACGTATTTAACGCAAAAGAGCGGTTTGAATTCAGGCGCATATTCGTCGAAACTCGAATTCTGGAATGGCATAGCCATTTCGAAGTGGATCTCGGATTCTACAATTTGAAGCTGAAATACCCAAGATGTCTGTGCTAGTTAAACGTCAGAAATATCTAGTTTCGAACTATATAATAGATTAGAAATAGTTAGCGAAAAGCCAGTGAAAAGTTCGTCGCCGCGAACAGAAAAAGTAAAATAGATCAGAAAATACTGTTAGTTTCTTCTTTACTGTTTTTTACGGACTAATGATATTTATAAGCATTGAAAGTAAATAATTGCACGTAGCTTCCATATAAGTTTCCCTCAAACTTTTAGAAACGTGATAAAAGTCTGTAATTTGGGAATTCTACTTTATAATATATTTATACGCCAACATTTTTATCGATTATTAAAGAACAATTCTTGAAATGATTGCGAAATGAAGCGATAAATTTTCGTTCAATCATAAATATTTTAATTATATAATAATTTTTTTTTATTATTTTTTTTTTACCTTAACATGTATAATTTATATGATTTTTTCTTTATGTTACGGCGAGCAAGAAATTAAGTTTTTCAGAATTTGTCGGAAATTAGTCTCATAGTTTTTTAACTGACTTTTTAACTGTAATAAAAAGGTCTGCGATTAAGTGTTTACTGAACCCCCGATCGTAGAGATCACAAATCGAGGAGTCATCAACAATAATCTTTTTGCTCCGTGAAGCAGCTTTTGGCGAGCTTAAAGAAGTGTTCGACTTGAAAGAACATGAGATTGCATTAGAACGCTTGATCACATCTTCCGCTTTATTCTTTAGATCAGATACTAAGTGGTGAATTTCATCGTAATCGCGCGCGTGAAGAAAAAGATTTCGCAGTACGATTGCGGATTCTAGTTTTATACAAAAGCAAGAACTATAGTAACATTCGTATGTATTATTATCTCGAAGTTGTTCTCTTCCTCTCTCTTTCATTACATTGATATAATTAAAGAACTTTTATATGCGAGAACTTTTATAGTCTCTCCGATATCATAAATGAAAAAATATAATTTATCATTCAAAATATATGTAATGCACATTTGCAATTCAAATGCAAAATATTTACATATAATATATATGTACACATTTACATATATACATATATAAAACTTATTATTAAATGCACATAAATTGATTAAAATGATATAATGCAACAATTGCATAATAAACACGTTATACAATAGCATTAAAATAATAATAATCATATTTTCTGAATACTGTTATAATTCTTGTTATAATTTTCATTATTGTGTTGCATTTCTCGCTCGATTCAGAACGCAAATTTATTTGCGTATTTATAGTTAATAAAGCAATGTTGTAATATATGAAAATTACTTTTTCAGCTCGGCCGAGTGCGGATCGCGAGGGGGAAAATGTTTGGCGATTAGGCGGAGTTGAAGAGATGCGCGTGAAGCACCCTATTTTCGAGTCTCTGAGGTACACACCAATGTTCACCCTTCGTGAGAAACACGAATATGACGATCCCCTTCCTTCCTCCCACATAGCAGGCTCACTTCTATCGGTGTACCGCTAACAAGCAAATTCTTTGATCGGTGCTGACGTCATCCCAGGGCCGCAAACTTCGCCGTTGCAAAAGGAGCTTTTTAGCAACATGGCGAAAAGCTCGCAGTCGGAGACACGTTTAAAAATTCAAAGAGATCGGGAAATTTCTTCCCGCTTCTGATTTATATCCCTTCGTACCTTTGTACGTATGACGGCACTACGAAAAAAACGATCGCAAAAAGCAAATGCATGTTCTTCAATACATTTGATCTCGAACAGAGATAAATAGGACACGGCTATAAATAAAGAAGAATGATAAATCGAAAATATGAGAGTTACAAGAATTTATTATCTCTCATTTATCTTTGTATATTCTTTGACATGAAAGACAGTCGTCTGAATATGCAACGGACTAATTAAAAATAATGTACATTTTTCTTTGCGTGACGTGAAATATTCTCTCGAAATTACAAAGGGCTTATTTTTATAAATATTCTTTTTAAAATATTTTTGGACAGAAATACTTTGAAGATACGCATTTATATTTATCGAACAAATTTACTAGTTTTTCTTGTTACCTTAGAGAAATATCGAGTAATTAGCATTATTACTTTACATATTTTACGTATTTACATTTACAATTTCAACTAAAATTTAATCTAAAGTTAAAATAATTAATTCTGCTCTCTCGCAGAAAGTATATATATATATATATATATAATATATATATATATATATATATTCTTCTAATTTTATATATATATATAATTTTCTTTAAATGATATCATCGTCGCGCGTGTCAATTGGAAAGAGATCGCAATTTCTCGGTTGGAAAAATACGATATGGACAGAGAAAAAAACTGACTCGTGAAATTCTTTCGCAGCTCGCTTGGGAATTTATCACTCCGTGACTTCCGCTCGTTTCTTCCATCAAAATGGAGCTCAACAGCGTTAAAGTGCACGACGAATATTTAACGACCGCAATATTGCTATCGATTTAAGCTTTAAAATATTATATGGACGCAGCTATTGTCATTCCCATATTTCCGCGTATCCTAAGGGACCTGTAATAGTTGTACATATAATGCAATTTCTACACAATGCATTGTAATATCCGGCGTAAGAGATATTTTCATTCTGACTGCACAGAGCGTGAAATTCATGAAGGCCTAAAAACTTGGAATTTCACATTTTTTACAAAATCTCAGGAAAATTAATTAAATGCTAAGAGAGTCCATATTTGAGAATAGAGAGTATTTCAACAACCTTCAATTGAATGAACTTGATAAAGATGAGAGAGATATCTGAGAGAGATATCTCCGTAAAGAAATCGTATTACGCTTGTAAAGAAGATGACAGATTTTATAATGATAGAGAAAAGGTATCGGAAGGAGGCGAGTGAATGATAAAAATGAATTATATGAAAAAAATATGAGAAAGATATATGAGGAAGAAGAAAGGGGAAATGCTATTTTTGTGTAGTTTAAGTTTATTAAGGCCCTGCCTGTAATAAAGTGGGAGAATTTTTTACTCTTTCAGGTGACGAACCGAGAAGAAAAAATACAAACAAAATGCCGGTTGGTGGACGGGTCGCGGGTAAAGTTGGGATCTATAGCTCTCACTACAATGGTAATATGGATGTGGATATCGTTCCATTAGGTATATATGAGGCCAAATTGGTACCAAAGCAATTTTTGATATTGACTGCAGCGAATTCATCACATGTACTGTAGATGTTGATGTAGATAAGTTACAAAAATTGCTTCGGTATGATTGTGGCAATAGTATATTGTTGGCAATCAGTGGCGTAATTCTGTAACAAATTGCCGAGAGGACTTTTCTTCTTCTAATGTATCGTAGTATAATTTTTCGTAATCTCGGCATAATTCGCTTTATGTTCACGACATTACGAAAATCAAGTTTGTTAGCGGATTCTTTTCTTTTCTGAATTAAAGTCCTTTCGTGCAGAAAAGAAAATGTGTGTATTAATGTTATCATCTCTTACGTCTTCTTGTTAAAAACTGTTTTATTATTATTATGTTTTATATATAATCGAACCGCTTATACAAAATTATTGGACTGTTATTTGAAATATTATCTTTTTTAAAAAAAAAAAGCTTGGCTGTATTGATTATCAATGTGCTTTGATTGACACAAGACATAATTCTACGGTGTACATTCCGCACGATTATTATATGAGGAAAAATAAGAAACTATTTTTTTTATTTTTACATAAATGTTTCAAATTTATCTTTACCAAATATATGCAATATCGGATGCAAATCGAGTTTTGATTTTATTACGCCACTATAACGTCACACAATTGCGCGCAAGACAACGATCTATCGCATGATATGAATTCCAACGTGAATAATCAAACACACGGTGCACTTTTTGGCAGCGGCACATGAAATTGTTGGCGAAATCAATAATGCGACCAGAATTACGCTAATGTCTACGGACGCAGTAGGAAATTTACGAAAATGTTGACCCTGGGCCAACTGCCAGTAAGGACACCCTCTCATAATCTCACAAATAAAATTCTCTACGTCGCCTTAATATCCAGCAGCTAACTCGCGATTGGATTTTCTCCAACAAATTGTGGAATATCATTTTGAGATGATTTTATTTAATTCTGGTCGCGTTATTGATTTCGCCAACAATTTCAAATGCCGCTGCCAAAAGTGTGCCGTGTATTTGACCATTTACATCGGGAGTCATATCATGCGATGGAGCGATAGAATTTTCTTCAAGTTGTGGAATATCATTTTGAGATGACTTATCGATCTTCGTGAGTATAGAGACTCAAAGAAGACTGGAGCAACGTGAATTATCTTTGGACGATGATTCTATAAATATGTAATTCAAATTGATCGACAAAATTATTAAAGTTGAAAAGGTGATATTTTCGTTACACGAAATTTGGCAAACAACCCGATTATTACATCCAGAGGCAATTACATGGGGAGTATTCAAGATCAAAAAATTAAGACACGTTTAATAGGATGTCTCAAATAACACATAACAAATAACATATAATAATTTAATAGAAATTAATAAGAATAGAATAGAAATTCCTAACACGAGAACGTCGAAGTCACAATAGCTTTAAAGTGTTTTTTTTCTTTTAGAAGATTTTTTACTACATAGAATAGAACATATTTTTACCGCATATGTAGAAAATTAATTTATGTGAACTCAATGAAGTTGTCAATGAAGAACTAATTGCTTTTATCGCGTTTCATATCTTTTGTATCTAAAATATAAATGTATATTTCCATCATTCACATATTATATCTCTTTTCGCATCAGTGCATCATTAATACTAAATATGTGTCAAAAAGCTGTCTTTGTTTTGTGAGTTTTTAAAGTTTTTATCTATAAATCATGATTTATTTTAACTTTGCCATTCGTATTGAAAAAGCGAATATTGTTATATTTCAGGAAAATTCAGCAGAGAGAAAAAGTTTCAAGAGAAAAGTTGGCATATTACCGTCGAGTTTTAAGTTCTATCCATTTTATTTTCGTTACAGTAATATTTAGAATTTAGAGAGCGTAGAATATTTACACAGGACAATGAAGATGCATCATTCTGTCGGAATAAAAATACAAGTTTTTAAAACACGGACAGATAAAAATTATCCTGCAGAATCCTAACAATAAATCCTCAACAATAGTTTCATTATAAGTCACATAGCTTGAACGCAGATGTTAAGTATCTTAAGTTTTAACCGTTCGAATACTAGCGCAATTTGTCGACAACAAACTTTAAAATTCATGTCATTATCATAATGGTCCAAGAGAATGCTTTTAAGCCCGATAGTCAAATAACAAGTGTTAAATTATGCGGAAACAAAAACCATTCGAGTTTGCGGTGTAATGACTTTCTTGCAGTAAATAATAATGAAAATCTATAATTTACCTCAGAATCATTGGCTAGAATCAAATGATGATTTTCTAAATATGTATCGGTTATTCAAATAAGCATATTGTTTAAATTATTGTTTAAATTATTGTTTAAATTACTGTTTATTTTAAATATTTATTAATATTATCGTATTATACATAATTTCTAACTTATATTAATTTGTGACTGATTAATGTGGCATTTTTTGGTTTTTTCTAAGAAACAAATTATAGAAGACGTGACAAAAGATATAAATAGGCTCATTAGCCAAAAGGAACTTTGTTTGATTTCTCTTTATAATATGCAAATTTCAATATGCCAAGTTTGATGATTCTTGAAAGATAACGTAAGATGTAAAATGAATAATAGACTTTCCGCATAATCAATATCGCGGTACAAGTTTTCGTGATACATCTTCATAAATTTTCATATTTCTCATTATTATGTTTCTAATATCGGAATTAATTTACAAATAATGTATGAAAATCATTTCAATATTAAGTATTTTAATATAATTGACATGAAATTATATTATATGAATTAACTCTGAGATAAATTATACAAATTTCTTATAAATTTCTGCGAAATATTTAGTAAAGAGCTTATTTTTATCAAATATAATAAAAATATAATAAAAATCATCATAAGTGTATGTATAGATAGACAGATAGGCTACGGAAGATAAAATTGATGCATTATGAAAAGACAAATAGTAATTATTAGCGCAATTTTTTAATAATTGCAATATCATACATATTTAAAATATTTCTTTTATTCAAGCATATGCAGATCAACATATGCAGATTGAAAACAATCTCTGACAATTAGTATTGCTTTTCACGTCAATTTATATATATCTAACTCTAAAAAGAAAGAAAGGCAAAAGAAAAAGAGAAAGAGAAAGATAGGCAAAGAGATAGCACAGAACACTTCAAATTTTTTAAATTCTTGAAAGATAAGATTTTATTTAAAAAATATTTTATTAGAAAGAGGAAGAAAGGGAAAATAAAGAAATATATCTAAATATATCATTAACAATCTTTCCTATCATATTTTACATAAATATTTTTTATTTACATAGATAACAAAATTAATAGATAACCTTCTTGTCCTGTTCTTCATCATGTATCAGGAATTCGAATAAAAACTTTATATTCTAAGAATGTTAATACTTTATTTATATAAAATTTTATTTTTATTCTTTTTTGTTTTCTTCATTTTTTATTACTCATTTAAATAATAAACTCAAAAATTTTGTCAGTTACTATGTCTAATAAAAAATATCTAAAAAGATATCTTGATTCTCAATTTTCTGAAAAACTCAAAGAATTTGGCAAAAAGTTTAAAAGATAATAATATATCTTTACTCGATTTGAAAGCAATTTTTCTTTAACAAAAATCATTTTATTATTATTATTATATTTATCACTTTTTTTACCAAGTGCCCCCTTTGAACATTATTTTCTTTTTTTTTTACTTATATCAGAGCATGTTTAAATTTCAAAAAATGTATGCATTTAATTATGCATCTAATTAATATAATATTGTATAGCAATATTGTATGTGCACAAAAATATGGCAGAAAATAATTAAACTGATCAATGATGCACAAACAATAATATAATAAGTTTCAACTTTGTACTTTTATGTGCACAATAAACCAAGCAACTATAATATAAATTATCCAGAGTTAAATATTTAATCAGCCATAACATTTAATAGATATTAATATTTCTCTTTTAGACATGTTAATAATCATAGTAATAAAATAAAATTTAATTATTCAGTATTTTGCAAAAATATATGAAGTATTTTATTGCGGAATATTTTCTCTTGTCGATGCAAATGTTTATATGCCAATTAATGTTACAAGAGTAAAGGTTAATTTTTTCTAGATCCTTTAATCATTTTTCTGATATTTCTTATTTTATACATATATTATCTTCAATATAATTCTCATATCTATACATAAATACATATATTATTTTCTACATAATTCTCATATCTATAATTTTCACGGATTGTCTCAAAATTAAAATAAAAAATAATTTATCACTCACCGACACGATGCAGCAGCGGAGTTGTAGCACACAAGTTGATCTGTAGCATAAAAATATATCAAAATTAATACTTTAATACAAATTTATTGCGCGCGTTGAATTTTTCTATATATTTATCTTTTATAAATATTAGATATTAAAAGTAATATGCTAAATAAAGAGATATAGAATAAAAAGTTATTTTCGAATCGTTAAAAATTACATAAAAATTCGAAGTTTTATAATTCTCGGAAACATAGATTTTCAATACATAGAAAAAAATGATTAATTCCGCAAAAATATATGTAAATAATAAATTACTCACCCGATAGCTGCTCCGTTGTTACCCGATACCTCCGAGGTCTCCTCCTCCTCTCAGATTCCGACCGATACATTATGATTACGTATGACACTCGCAAACACGAATTACGATCGCGCGCACACTAATCACGACAATCACGCGATCACAGACGACACTCCCGATGATAACCGCACTCGACGCACACTTTGTTACATTTTGACAATGACGCGAGAAGAGAACAATAGGACGGAAACTACGACCGCTCGGCACCCGCGACGCGACGGCGACGTCACGCGAATTAACGTAATGACAAATCCCGCACGGCAAATCGAATTCCAAGATTCCACGGCCAACTTCAGGCGCCACTGGCCCCGGCGGTGCTGCACCTACTGCTCCTAGTCCCACTTTCCGCGTCTCGAATAATAAAGCGGCGCACGATTGCATTTTAGGGCAATTATTTACTTCGCTCATGTATCGTAACATAAAGTGACTCACGATCTAAAAAACAAAGATAAATCCGCAATTTGGAAACATAGTCGTCGCTTGGTCGATCGCTCGCGCGATCAATTTCGACCGATTAAATCTCCGTGAAGTATGCGTTGTAACGTTCTGCCCATATACGAATGACAAACTTATTGACACGCAGTTAATAAATACCTATTGGACACAGGATTTTTAAAAAGTCAGGGATATATCTACTAATTAGACGCGCCGCATCGTCGCTCGAGCCGTTCGGCGATCCGTGAGCTGATAAGTCGGAAGTGAAGTTGGCAACTTCACGGGTACCAACGCGAGTCCAATGACCGATTGAAACGATAGACCGAAAATGTACCAATGAAATTCGAGAACTCATGCGCGATGCATTCCGATAAATATACGCATAAATTTCACAAAATACACGCGATAAATAATCGATGTATAATAATATCATGGTATAATATCAGGGTTTTTCATTATTCAGCTCATTCAATTCGATATCACGTGTCACACTCCGCGCTCTCTCGCCCTGATAAACAAATTATATCCGGAACGACGTCAAAATTCAATACACAATGCGTATTGTATTTCACTCGGAAAATCGGTATAGAAATAATTATCGCCCACAAATAATACGAAGCAATAATAATTTATGATTCCTGTTCAGCTTTCGTTTCGATAGTTGCTCTAAATGAACGTATCACGCGAAATACCCAGTAAACACTAACAGTAACATAACGTCAATGTTATAATTTCCTACTCAACTATATAACTGTTACATAACACGTATTATGTAACTATTGTTGCGTAACAGTTGTATTGTTGAAATATAATATCAATGTTATAATTTCCTACCCGGTTTCCCGGAAAAAATTATTCATATAAGAATATATATAAACATGTGTAATTATATATAAAATATGCCAATATTAATATATTATATAATATATGTCCAAATATGTTTATGTATCTTTTTTTTGTAAAATTACTGCTTGATACAAGAAAAATAATAATAATCATTAGAAAACATAAAAAATAATTAAAAGAATAATTTTTATATTGTTTCTTTTACAAAAAGTAAAATTTGAAGAAATAAGAAAAAATTGTTCTTATATAATTATATAATATAATAATAATTACGATTCTTGTTAATAAATTAAAATTATATAATAGAAATATACGAAATTATTATTATGTCGCGACATAATTTTAATTCATTAATAAGAATTTTTTTTAGACAATTACTTTTTAAGAGTTTTACATTAGACAAAATTATTTTTTATTAAAAATAAAACGATCTGCCAAATATTATCTTCATTTTGTTTCGTAGACTCGTTATTAAATTGATTCATTCTATGAGCGTCATGATTGAGATTTTTGATTGAAAATCTTTATTAAACAGAAAAGATTAAATAATTTGCATGTGACAGTTAAATTAGCTACCACTAATCAATTTGTCAATAGCAGTTGATTGTTATATATGTATTTAACATCAGCATATAAAATTCATTCTAATGTATAATTCGTGGAATCTTATTTATAATTTTGTATGCATTGTAAAAGTATTTGAAAAATCAGAAGTATATGTATGTATAAATAAATCTCTAAAGATATACGGTCATAATCAATATACACGATACATAAAATATTATAATAGAATTCAGATATGAATTTTAATGCAAATCATAAACCGTCCGAAGCGAACGTAAAAAATTAATGACAAAAATCAGTTAAGTGATAAAACTCAACACAATTTAAGTTATAAAAATCAATAATAAATTATACGAATGTATGCGCATTATTTACGAATCTGAACAAGTCATTTATATGATAATGCAATATTACGTGTAGGCATATTTTATATTTTAATCTTATTCCGTTGTCGGAATTGTATTGCTGCGCGAACAGGATTATTCCTGTTCTATCTCGAATCTTCGTGTCTCAACCGTCAGGAGCGCGAGGCGCGATACCGAACTTTTGGAAACGCGTGATTGGTCACGCGGAATCACCCGATAGCGCCTAATTGGTTGGCGTCTAGGACCTCCCGCGGATATATAAGAGCGCACCCGAAATCAGCAGTTTTAGTTTGATTCAGTCCTTTACTCAGTTTTTACTCAGTTAAGTTAACTGTGTCACCTACGGTTCAGTGTCGGCACTATGTTGTAGTCACCCCTATTAATAAATAAAATTACTACCCTACCATATACCCCACCCTACCATACGTAATAATTTCGATTATTTTATAATTCGGAAGCTATTGTGACTTCGACATTTTTATATTAGGATTTTTAATCTATATAATTACTCTCTAAAATATAACATTAAAGTATAATTTTATTATGAGACATCCTATGGTTTATGCTGTGTTTCCTAAAGTCTCCTAAATCGATCTTCTACAAAGTTACAATCTGTCCAATAAGAACGTCGTCGGTGTAACTCGCAATTGATAAAAGCTATATTCCGGAATCTTGCGCGAGCACTTTTCTCATTGATGCTTTGCGAAGAAAAGCTCAGTTGTCGTTAAATTTTTGCCACAGCAAAGCACAAACGTCACGAGTACGCATCGTGTTTCGAAGCTGTGTTCCTTTGCGTGCGAAGGGATCGAAAATCGCCCGATGCAAATCCTATCGAAAATGTTTGAACATATTAAGCGTAAGCTTCGTGGAAGACAAATATTTAGTTTAAAGCAGTTATCTCGAGAAATTCGTCGGATATAGAGAGCTTTGCCGTACGCTGTCAATTTGGAGATGTCAATTGTCGATGCTTAGTGACTGGACACATATTAATGTGATTGTATTTTAGCTCTAATCAAATAAAATGTATTTATGTATTTTTAAATTTTGTTAACTAAATTTTTCTATAAATTAGGCCGACCATGCTCTTATTAGACAGACTGTATTTTAAAATGAAGCAGGCATATTTGCCATAGCGGAAAACTAGGTTTTATAACGGCAAATTATAAGGATAGATAAGGATTCAAACATAAGACCGTTAATTTAAGTGGAACGTGATTATTATGAGAAAAAAATTATATTTTCTTAAAATTGATACATTTTAACAATAACATGAATTTACCATCAAGACTCAAAATAAAAGCTTGATTAACAGGCTTGAAAATGTGATTTACGCGAGTTTTATTCGTACAAACGTTTCCAACGGAAATTGGAAATTGGAAACGATATGTAGGCTCCAGAAACAAAGCTTTTACAAATAATAGCTTCGAGCCTGTCAATTAAGCTTGCAAATACTTTAAATATCGATTATAAATGCACGTGCGATCGTTATCACAAAATATCAACGTTGTCAATACAATTTTTTTTTCTCAATGTCGTCGATATACAATTTTTTTCTCAAAATAATAGCATTGTGTTGGAATTCGCTTTTTAATAAATTCAAACAAAGTTTCACGATATATATCGAAACAGTACAATATATGCAAAACAATTTATCTAAAAGTTCCCTCGCTCGCCAGGAAGGAGAGAATGCCATTTGATATTTAAATGTAACAGATACACATAAAAGTGCGAGACGAATCCAACCTCGTTTCAGGAAAGGGCTACAGCGGCATAAACGAGGAGATCATCTGGATCAGCATAGGCATGGGGATCACCATAGCGATCTTGATCACCATAGCGCTTTGCTACATCGCCCGTGAAAAGTGTCGCAAGCGGCACGAAGGATACTACACGTCATGACGTATGTTTCCGCCGCCCTCGTGGGCGTCCTGGTCATTTAGTCCGACGACACCGGGAATCCTTTTCAGTCCGACCACGTCAAGGGGTAAACCGCGGGCTTACTACATCACCGTCTGAATTCTCTCACGCCTTTCCACGGAAAAAGCCCTGGTAGCCGGACGAAAATTTCAAGCGGAATATGGATGAACGTAAAAAAAAAAGGGTGCAGGATTTCCTCTACATTAATGTACTGTGGTTATGTTGCGCGCAAAAACGGATTTCCTAATCAGAAAAATCCAGAGACGACAAAGTCTCTGATTTTTCTCTCTGAAAAGAAGTCACTCAAAAAAAAAAGAGATCGAAAGGATTAAAAGGATTTTCTTGGAACTTGGGGACGGTTAAATCGATCAACCCCATTTTTTTCGTGTGTAAGGAAAAATGATGTAATGTAAAGCTAGCAACCCTCCGGATATGAATTAACAATTAATTTACAATTTTTTAAACGTTTTAATATGAAAAAAAATGAAATTTGTAACTTTGAAGTCGCAATGAGGTACAATATCTGCATTAAAAAAGTGCAGATATATTAGTATGCGACTTCAAAGTTACAGGGCGTCGTAGAGGGTTAAAATAAAAATGCAGGGGAAAATAATACCGCGCGCACTGTTAAAATTTAGTGAGCGGCGGGACACGGTTTATCTAGGTGTGGGAAAATCGATTTCAAATTTCTTCGAGCGTAAAGTTTTATCATCGGGTGCTCTCTTTGAAACACACTTAGTATCTCGTTTGTGGGACGCATTCTCAGCGATGGCGCTTTGTGGGGGCTATTGCCGGGGCACATTTCCTGAAAGAAAGAGGGAAAAAAGAAAGAGTAACTTTCGCACCATTACGCACACCGAGAGGAGTGAAGATTCTCAAGAAAGGGAAGAATAACATTGCCTTAAAGGCTTAAAGACTCCCATGAAAACTCCCATCTAAAATGGAGACGGGTAAAGCACGGATTTGTAGCAACGGTGACTGTCCGGCACTCTAAGTAGTTCTCCGCCGTTCAACAAATTGTGATTTCTTCTAAACGCACCCGAGCTTTATATCTAGCAGAGTGATGTGTGTGTGTACGTGCGAGAGTACGTATAATCAATGGACCATTATTCTCATTCGCGCCCGTACGTGTCCCCGGAAGAGCTTTCCGGTGTTAAAACGTTTCTAAAAGGCGTCACGACGGGATGCCGACACCGTCAAGTCGAAGCGCACCCCACAAAGTAAATGGCAATTATCAGCAAGATGAAAGCGACTGCTCGACTAAATATAGACCGAGTATCGTCAACGATACGATTTTTATTCCCGAGGAAACGTTATCATAATTTTTTTCGAAATTCAAATGCGAGGGAGAAGGATTTTTAATGTTACTTCGCGGAAAGATTTCTTAATTTGTATTAAAACAATTGGCGCTCGTAATTAAAACGAGAGCAGAATTAAATTTAAAAAATGTACAAAATTACGTTATCCTCAATTTTAATAATTAGAATTTTACTAGAGAGTTATTTTTAAAATGCATTTCTACTCGATTGTTCTTTAATTCATCCATTTTTTGCCTCAAATATAAATTATTAATATCTTTCAAGAAACTTATGAATAATACATGATAATTAATGAATTTCACGTTTCATGCAAAGTACATGTAATTAATAAATTACAAATTTTACATAATAGTTATTTGCGGTATATTTAATTTATATGCAAATGTGTGCTTTTACAAGAGCCATTAATTGGAAGTATCAAGATACAAATTTTTTTAATATACGAATCGCCCAAGTAACGCGAAGGAAAGAGGTCATTTAAAAAGTTAGGACGTTTCTCACACACATCTTTTCGACGCCTTTCAGATAACAGTCCGCGTATTCTCATCACAAGTGCGAATGATATCGCCCGGAATGATATCGTTTTCATTACTCATCCGGCGCTAGGAACAAATGGAAATATCCCCTCAAAGTGTTCCCAAGTAGAAAATTCTTGCTCCAAATGAAAGTGCGGTGATTTACGACTATTACGTATTATGAGCGTTTTCACGCGATTGGATCGTTTATCGTGCCGTAAATTAGAAGCCGAGGAGCGTCAGATCCTATTAACGATTATTGAAGAAACCTTTACGTCTTTCTCTTGATCACGCGATTCTAAATACAGCTCTGCGTTATTGGCAAGCGATCGATCGAATTATCGAGCCGAATGATTCTATGGATAATTCGTGTCACTTACCGTTAATTAACTATTATTTATCCGAAACTTCGATATCTATTTATATCGTAACGTGCTGATAAAACTTCAATCTCGCGTTTGTTTCTCGCTTCCTTTGCGACGTTAGCCAGAGAAAATCATTTGACTCCTTCAGAGAGATCGTTCGCCTACACGCTTTCCCGTTTCGATCGATACTTTGAGCACTTCGTATTATCGGGCCGCCTCTTGCAGCTAACGGTAGTCTCATGCATTTCCGTCAAACGTTTTCAAAGACGTGTATTCCGGCCTGCTCGCAACGCGAGTAATTTGTGAACAATTTTAATTATACTGTTAAAAGTTTTAATTACGCTTCGTGTAACTTTTTCTTCAATGCCGATCGGGAACGAACGTTTTTGTTATTTGAAAGAAAAATGACGAACTGTTAAAGAGATATTTTATTAGAAAAAGCTAATTACCTAACGCCAACAAATTGCGATTTAAAAACGCTATTCTTTAATGCGATTTGAGCTGTAGATCTTTCTAGGCTTGTAAGAAATTCCGAAAGCATACAGCTTCTTCTTCTTCAAACAAAGTACCCGACGACGAAAGACGAAATTTTCGCCAAAATATTTTCCCGGTGAAAATCGCATTATTCGACGAGACCGCACGGCACGATAAATTGAATGATCGCGAAGTGTGTTTTGTCGTAAGAAAATATTTATAGTTAATGCACCAAGGGTCGAAAGCAACTTCGAGCACGTAGCTTATCTCGGGCGTTTCCTCGCGAGCGCCGTAATACGTCCAAACGACTTTCCCTATCGCGTAGATCGTACTCCCATTAGTTAACTTCGACTTCGTCTGTCTACGTAATTAATGAGGTATTTAGCTGATTCCGAGATTAATTCCGTATAACGTAAGAATCCTGACCAAACTCTAGAATATATTCTGAGCTGAGATTACACTCGGGCCTCAAATCTGAAAAGATATCGACCTTTAGAGGAACTATTGCGAAGCAAGGGATGCTGTACTGTTAGAACGGGTTTTTCTCCGAAGCGTGTTCTCCACGAAATTGAAAAAAATCATGAAGTTTATCGTAATAAAATACTGTTGAAAATTGAATAAAAGCGAATCAGTCTTCTGAAGATTTCAAATTTATCGTATAGATGCTCCTAAACATATTAAAAAATGTGTATTAAATAAATATATATATATACACATAATTTTAAAAATATTTCGTGGCCAACAATCTTGGGAAACTCTTTATGTTAGAAAGTTATATTGTTGTGACGTGAAAAATGTTGCGTAGATATCGTAAGGATTTGGTGAATGCGAAACGACCGGTTGTCAAAAGATAATAAAAATAGAAAGCTTAATAATCTAAACGCGTAATAATCTTTGCCATCTGTAAAAATACACAACGGTCAACGATTCATGCTTTTTACCTTCGGATATAAAAAAGAATGTTATTAATAACACCGTTTTTCTCATCGCAGCTGATGTATAAATAGTATCGATATAATGTACAAAAATTCTGTTCAAACTACCAGTTATTCCCGCGAAGTTGCCAGAACGCGCGCGTGAAAAATTAACAGAGCAATTATGTATTTGTGAAACATGATTTTTTTATAAGCTCACGCGCGTACGTTTTATAATACTTTTCAATTTTCCTAATGGATTATATTGCAACCTAATATAAGCTACAAGCTTACAACGCGTCATTTTGGAGCAAGCTTATGTATTTGTATATTTACTTCTACAAATGAAAAGTTGCAGCCACAGTCATTGCGTAAAGCAGCCACGCTGCTGTGAATAACAAGTCTCTACTTCGCGTTTGATCAAACGAGAGAATGAGGAAGAACCGATTGTCATTGGCGAAATCATTAATTCAAACGAATTGTCTTGATGACCGGTGACCTCGCGTATAAAGATGAATGTTCTTCGCGCGTGCGATCCACCGTGGATTTCAGACGTACATGTATGTTTGTATTTTAATTGCCGAGAGAACTCGTTTCGCATTAATGGCCGGCGCGCAGCATACATATAGGCATGTATGTATATGTAAATGTATGTATATTTTACAGATTTTAATATAGTGTGTATTTAAAACGCGCGGCACTACGCACACGATCGTATACACTTGATAGTTTATATATCTACTTGAAAGTAGAAAAAGGATGGCATTCTATACTACGTCTGCTGCAAATGACCAACTTGATAGATCGATGTGTAATAACGTAATTCTTCATTTGTAATGAATAAACTATTATACCATACTCAATTCTCATGTTTCTTACCCTGCACATTTTATTAATTAAACGGATTGGATATTTCGAATGAGTTTTAAAAGAAAATCGTGGTCTCTAAGCGCAGAAACTGCGAATTGAACTGCTGAGGATTCACAGTATATGACATATATGATAGTTGAGAGTAAAGGAAAATTTACTCAAAAAGTTTATTTAAATTCATGTTTTTTTTTTTCAATTATTAGGAATTTAAAAACTCATATCTGGGAGATGGAGTAAGTGAAAGAGATGTATTGCAATGACATCAGTCAGTGATATACACCTTTGTACATTTATTTTGCAAATTATTTTCAAATAATAATTGCTAATAATCATATTAATAATAATTATATCTTTGATGTTATAACACCAAACAATTGACCATGCCTACTTAAGTAATGTACAGCGCTTAATAATTAATAGAGATTAGTACCAATTCTTGTACACTTAGTTATCGCAGGAACTCTCGTGGCGAATGAAAAAGAATGAGCTGCCTTTGATCATTAGTCCTCATAGTTTCGTGTCCTCACTGATTACTATTAATATTAATCCCCGCTATTTTCGTTTTCATAAAACAAAACTAAAGAAAAACATTAAGCTTTTGTGTCTGTATGTGTAAACGCACATATTAAACATGATTACTATACACCGCGCATTTTACGCAGCAAATCTTCGTACAAATTTTCTACACACAACGCTGTTTTCTCTGTCGGTTCGTTTTTATGTGCCGAAATATGCGCAAATATGCGAATAAAAAAAAGAAATCGTTGTAATATTCCGTCTAATATTTAAAAAAATGTAAGTATTTAAAAAATGCATAAATTACGAATTTTGAAAATTAACTGACGTTTGTAGCAAAATTCAGATTATTCAAGCAAATAAACACAAGATATATTTATATTTTAAAGTGTTTTAAAATATTTTAAACCTGCAGCTTTGCCTCGAAACAATTGAAATGATTGTACGACTCAAACCGCCAGAGACACACGCGTAAAAAATTAACAGTAAAGAACAATTATATATTTGTAAAACATGATTTTTTTTTATAAGCTCACATACGTTTTACTTTCTAATCTTTTCCTTATAGACATATATGTGTATACAAGCATACAATAATGAAAATCAAACACACTCGTCGCTCGCATACACTCGCACATACGCATATACACAAAAATACTCTCTCTGTTGCTGGGAGAAATATTGTGATGTTGGAATTAATATTTCAAAAAGTAGGCAGAATATATCAATGAATTGCTAGACAGACGGTATAAGAGCATATGTTAAGTGGTAATATCAATGAGAGAGAAATTTTTAATTTACACAATATAATATTATTACAATTGCATTGAAATAGATCTATGCGTGCCGAACACAAACTCATTTTTCGTTTCTTCCTATATACACATGTGATACATTATTCATAAAAAAACGAAAAACTCTCTGAGAAGATCCCTTTCAAACATCCCGTCCCCTCTGAAGACCGAACTCGATAATTTTGAATACAAAATAAGTACACCAGTGAATTTTTTATCGAAATCAGCTTGTTCACAAGAATATTGTGACTGATCCATTAACATTAAACCGACAATTAAATAGGTGCACTGAAATACAGGCGCGACGAAGCGATGATATAATAAAAAATGATAAAAAAATAGAGGGAATAGGACGAAAACAATTTTCTTAATAGAAAATCGTCTTGTACCATATTCTTTTTTTCAACGCGCTATGATATAACTTTACAATATCCATTTGTTCTCGATAATGCGTACGTAAAATTGATGCGTAAAGATACAGAAAATCCTATCGACTCCGTGTCATAAAATCGAATATTCGACTTACGTGTAACAGACAATCGATATCGATGTAAAATTGCAAACAATTTGTCGCGCTCGGAAGACCTAATGAAAAAAATGCCTTCAAAAAGCGATACTTTCATTTTTAGATCAAAAGATCTCGATGTTCTTCGAATAAATTTTCCGGCTGAATCAATTAACGATCTAATCCAATTAAATCTGATCTGAGAAAATCACTCGAAGAACGCAGAGATCTTTTAATTATCATTACGATTGCCACGAGCTTGGCACATGTCCCGTGACCAGCATAAAATGTGAACTTGTATGACAAAGTTTATATGTATTTATGAATTATCGAGGTACCGTCTGTTGGACAAGGTGATATCTTAGGTTTAGATCCCCATTACACGCAACACTTAGTACATCCTATGGCGGAACATCACGAGGCGTACATCCTATTAATTTCATGTTGATAACGTTCTTGAACCGCTTTCCTCTTGAGTTTGAATGCCGCGGTAACCAGACCCATGTCAGGCGACCATTGCTCTGCACACAGTTTCACCGCACCGGGTATTTCAAACCTTTGGAGCTTACCTACAAACATACAGAGACGATTGAATAACAATAAACTTTATTGACAATAACACAAAAATCTAAAATATATAACATACACTTCTTCGCTTGCTCAACAAGTTCTTGAAGTACCGCTTTCTCAATCTCTGAGTCACTGCAAAGTTCTTCGAGAGTCTTTCCAGTTATGCCTAAATTACTGGCAATTTCCTCCAAATAATGCTGATTAGGTACGACCAATGCCACTGTGTACGCTTTATTTGCATCACCATAAACGCATATGTTTTCTACGACAGGACAAGTCTTTAACTCAGCCTCGACTTTACCCAAGGAAACGTACTCGCCGAGTTGCAGTTTAACCAAGTCTTTCTTTCGATCTGTAAATAAACATTCAGAGAGATGTCGAAAATAATAACGAATATGGATATTATTAGATCGGAGCAAAAGTTCTTGCCGATGCGGATAGATGTACATACGCCTTAGTATGATTTTATAAGCAGAAACGTTTATGGTTTTTGTAAGTTGGCGTTTCTGTATTAACATTTACGCATAACAAGCCACAGATGTCAACATAATCTTACATTTAATACGATTAAAAACGGAGTTAGATAAAGAACGTAATCACTACTGCCTTTTGTTTTGTTTTCATCAAAAGAAAAATGCTGATGCACACAGATTTGTAAAACGTATGGTGAAAATGTTATGGAACGTGTGCGAAATTGGTTTAAACAATTTAAAAATGTGATTTCGATATCAATGACAAAGAACGCTACGTCCTACAGCTATGGAAGAAGACAAATTGCGGAAAGATGGAAAAAAGTCATGAAAAACTTGGATGGAAAATACTTTGATTAATTTATATTGTATCGATTATTTTTAATTGTAAAATTGCAAAAAATCAGCAAGGATTTTTGCACTGACCTAATATATTTGTTTTATAAGAATAAAAAGATATGCTCATTGTATTTTTTGCGACATACCAATAATTTTGATGGAACCGTCTGCATGAATTTCGCCAATATCACCTGTTCGGAACCATTGCTTGCCATCTTCTTGGAAGAAGTCTTCTCTCGTTTTATCTGGCAGTTTATAATAACCCATGGAAACTATGTCACCACCGATCAGGATCTCTCCTCTGGGATGTGGGTAATCTTTGACTCGATAACCAGCCTCTTCCCAATTCTCCAACCGGATATCGCAAACAGTAGTGGGTGCTCCAACTCGTCCGGTAGTTCTATCGTGCACTGAAAGAGAAGTGCATTACGTGACAACATCAACAAATAGGCATTACGATTCAAAAATACATACTATCCATAACGGTTGCGCAAGAAGATGTTTCTGTGAGACCATATCCTTGAGTTACGGTGACGCATAGGCAAAGTTTCACTTGATTATGAGTATCTGGACTGAGCGGAGCGCCTCCAGAGAGCACAAGCCTAACGCGACCACCGAGCACTTGTTTCGCAGCTCCAAAGATGTACTTATCGAAGAGAGGCGTTTCGTAGCCTCGCTTTGTCCACTTCAGTTTGTACTCATATGCAAAATTAAAGATAGCTTGTCTGAACGGGCCAGATTTTTTTACTTTTTCATTTATTCCTTTAGAGATTCGATCGAGAATGAGCTAAAACAATTTTATATTTGTATCAGCCTATCTATTGTTTAAAAAAAGAAATTATATACTTAAAACATTTTGTTATTTATAAACACTTAAAGACTTGAGATGCTGAATAGCGCTTAGTGATTAAATAATTTTCTTTTCAAGCAAAAAATCTAAGAAATAAGAAGAAATTGAATAATTTGCCAAAATACTCACCGGTACTGCGGTTAAGCAAGTTGGATGTAGGACGGAAGCGTCACCCTTCGATCCCCTCTGAATCTTGCTACTCGAGTCGATCAACGTAAGTGGCGAGCTATAACCAATGGGAACTCCACTTAAAAGACACACACTTTCGGCCAGTAGCTCGAAGACATGAGCCAATGGCAAGAAACCGAGAAAAACATCATCCGGATTGACCTCTACAGCATCGCTATATGCTTTTAGAGTGCTAATGACATTTTTGTGAGAGAGAAGGACGCCTTTCGGAACTCCGGTTGAACCAGATGTATACATAATTATAGCGGTGTCATCGCTTTTTGGTGAAGTAGCACTCGCATTTGACTCATTGCCCATTTTAATGACATCGGCAAAGGGTATGAATTGCACTCCATCCTGAAATGAAAACAAGCAATAAAGAATATTTTAAAAAAACCAAGAAAGTGATGTACTATTAGTCATAAACAGTATTGACATCAATGATTACATAATAACATAATGATAGTCAACCAGTCTATTGCAGCTATTAGGTAAAAACTAGCTTTCAAAAGGAAATAATACCAACAGATCCATGCACATCTAATAACCGGTTATTTACATTTTACATTATCAATTTTTCGCAATAATTATTCCATTAATACTATTATGTAACTATACAAGGGGAAAGTCTCTGAATAAATTTTGTATACTTATGATTTAAGTCATCTAAACGTCGATTTGTATAGAAAACTAATATTTAAAATGTACCTTGTAACCTTTGGTGTTAGTCGGTTTAAGTTGATCTTCCATATAGATAATTTTCTTAACTTCCGGCACCATATTCAGCAAGCGCTTGAATTTTGGCAGAAGTTCATGACTGGTAATGACAGTGTCTACTTCGGTTTCGTTGATACTATGAGCGATAGCCTCATCGCCTAAAGTCGCGTAGATCGTCACCACGGTAAAGTTCTGCTTGAAGCATGCATGCGCCGCTATCATCCATTCCGCTCTCGTCTCGGCGAAGATAACGATGTTGTTACGTGGCTTCATACCAAGTTCTGCCAAACCTCGGCCGAAGGAAGAGGCCAACTTGTTGACATCGTTAAATGACTTCCACTTATATTCTCCCATTCTATACTGGAAAGCAGATTACATGATAAATAATATAAAATTATTATAGCTTCTCTTCGATATTAAGTAATGAAAGAATAATGTTAATTCGTTAAGAATTCTTCCTACGATATTCTTTTTATTTTTATTTCCCAATACACAGAATAAAAACATTAAAAGAAATGTTAAAGAATTCATTTTTAAATATCTGAATATGTTACTTTTTTGAAGATTCTGCCGTTAGGTTGAGGCTCATCCTCCTCTGCTAAGATTTGTCTGGTACCAAGACACTTCTTATCGCCGTGCATTTTGACGACCCAAAGAAGCACCTTTTCCAGAGTATCGACTTTTTCACGTTCGAGCATAATATGCATCAATTTCGGGGAATCAACGCTTCTGTAAGTGATCTGGTTGTCATCTTTGGAAATTGGACGGGCCTTGATTCTTCTGGAGGCTTTACGCTTCTCCCATGGTCGCTGAAGTATGAGATACACGGGGAAGGTCAGCAAGTCGTACACGTATGACAGAGCTTTGATCGCGTGGATCGCGCCGTAGATCCAGAAACCTTCCATCTCCCTGTTAAACAAAGGAATTACTCAAATATTCGTATTTAGATATCGTTTCGTAAATGAAAATATTCGCTTGTGAAATTTGGAAGCAAAAAACTATAACAAATGCAAAAATCTATGATTAATAAAGATTTTTTTCATTCTCATATTTCTTTGAAAGAAGAAAAAAACATTATAATTATTATAATTTATACATTTATATAATTTGATCACTGTGCTCTAACTATGCAGAAAAGATACAAAGTTTGAATTAATTATATACACTCGCGTGACATTGTTTTTATCGGATACTACAATATCCGATCTCATTCTTTTTATTCATAGCAAGCGAATTATTATTCAAGTAAGCAATTTTGAAGCATAAAGGCTGTCGGTCAGTATCATGCGGTCAGAATCTTGCAAACATAATTCGAGCCAATAATAAAACACTCTTGTATATGCGGAATAAACGATCGATAAAAAACAATTAATTGGGATTAATTCCTTCGTGGACTTTGACGAACTGGCGCCTTTTATCTATCAGCATTTCAATCGCACTAAATATCAACACTCAAGCTATATGCGTAGAAAAGAAAGAAGCGCTTTTACAAACACAACATATCTATCGATCTATTGATACGATAACAAGCTATTGAAGCAATAGGATACAAGTGCAATCATACGTATCGACGCATCAACAATTATAAGAACGTAATTGTACTCCTGTAGCGAAGCTAGAAAAGCATATCATTTAATTAATTTACCTTCTCTAGCGCGTCGCCTCGAAGTGCCAGACTACATTGTTGCTTGCACAATACAAAATATATTTTTTTTGAGCAACAAAAGCGTAAGAGTTGCTCAATTACCTTCTTTAATGTGACATATACATCAAGAATCGATTTTCAGTCCGCTAATAAAGAGAAAATATTTCATACGTGATAGTATTTTTTTTAATGATAAGATACGTTTAAGTGTTCATCTAATCAATATTTAAATACTTAAAAACTTTGTTATCTGTCGAAGAGATAATTCGTGAACTGCAGGAAACATTTTACAAGTTTTTCCTTTCTTAATTTTACCAAACAATTTATATAACTGCGAAAGCCTCATATTAATATCGCAAGAGAAAGCAATCGTTTTACGATATAAATGATAAATTTAGTCGTCTATATATATCCGCGAGAAAGAGATAAACCCAAAAAGTTAATTCCAAGTCCACTTCAATCACAGATTTCGCCAGGTCAAGTCCCGTTTCCGATAAAACATCAATCCATCACGAAGTCGATTTAAATCGGTGGACTCGCATATAGATTCCGTTGATTCCTTTTTATTCCACTATTGATTGTGCCATATCGTATTCGCGATATACCGACCATCCCTGAACTTTACACGCACTTATGCCACCTCTCTATGTACTTACGTCAGTAGTTACTTCACACTACAATATGATTATTAATCAAGTTTCTTTTGATTTTGCTTGCTATCGATCGTGTGTACCGGTCAGACCGCATAATTCAAAATCATAAATCATAACTCAGCGCACTTGATATTGAGAAGTTATAAGAAAAGCAAACGAGTTATGTCACGCTCAGTTTCTGCGATTCCACTTAAAAATAGCAAGTAGATCTGACGCAAGCTTTGATTGATACTACACAGTCCACGAGAGCACGTTCCAAAAACTTAGCAATTTTTTGCCATTAAATCTACTCACAATTAGATAAAATAACTTTAATAAGAAGTATTTCGAAAAACCTCCGTTAATCTCCGTTTCTCACTGTCATATATAGTGACGTTTCGTTTTATTATTAATTTTTTGTTCCGACGTTGTTGGTATTTGCGTCGCGATCGTATGAACGCTAATTACACTGCAATTTTGTATTTTTATGATCTCATTATTATTAACATAAAAATACGCTGTTGCAAATATAAACGCAGATAGTCAATCGACGTTCAAAGTTCATACGTAGTGATATGTCTACGAGTAAATGTTAAACGCATTGCAAAAAGAATAAGAAATTATCGTAAGAAATAAGAGCAATTGATAAAACAAATTTATAAAACATATCAAAAGTTCACATTTATAATAATTAGCAAATGGACTTATTTTCTTCGTGAGAGCATTAAAAAATGAAATATGAAATATACGATAACCTACGATACGAGACAATATATGGAATTAAAAAAAAATATGGAATTCTACTGGAGATCTACATTAAGAGTCGTATAAGAAAGAACAGCACTTTCATAACTGCATAAATCATGAGTCTATAAGTAGAAAAAAAAAACAGGAAAATGGGGCAAAGATATTGATGTCTAAAGTTCCTTGTATCGCTTTTCGAATTTTATAAAATGCTCATATAATCGATATACACAGAAACGATACTTTCAATTAAAAAGAAAACAGATTTTTTAAAAATAACAATCGCTTTAAGATCTCATCAAAATGTTAGAGTAATAGATTAATGCCAGTTTCCACCAATGTAGTTTAATTTAATCTCAGTTTAACTTACTCTTCGTCCTAATTCTTAAAACTAGAAAAAGATGGAGAGTTGAACCAGAAAATAGTATGTTAAGGTCAAAATTAAGTTGTAAATAGATGTGGCCTTATTTTTCTATCAATTACCTTCATTTACCATATTTCATGTATATTTCTAACTTGAAAAGAAATCTTATTAAACTGATATTACATACAATTTCGTCATAGAATTTATAATTTTACGAAGAGCATTCTGAGAGAGGGAGCTATCTTGTACGATTGTCCAAGGATTAAGATCAAAGTATTGTAGAGGAAGACACCGAGAGAATATGCAATCGAGATTCCAATATCGTTACGGACTTTGAACTGAGCGAGTTCACGTGGCACGCGGTGAACGAATGGAGCCAACCCGTCTCTTATATCTGCGGTCGACATGTGTCCAAAGGGTCTCGTGCGTATGGCGGAAGTCGAAGGGAGACGAAGGGGGTCAACTGTGCGATAACAGTCTCACGGCCAAATGCCGGAGTATATCATTCGTCAGAGCTCGAGATCTCTTATTTTTTTCCAAGGATTTGCCGTAAATCTCGTGAGTCGAAGAAAAAACTTTTCCATCGCGGTCGCGAGAAACAAAATCCAGCAAAACGAATAAGCGTATAGGTTCGGATTACGTTGTAATTTGTTGTTCTCCTTGCAATGCGTCTCAACGGACACTCGAAGATATATTTCTATAGCTTTGAATTTTACGATTATATTGAGATACCAATTTTCAATTTAAAAAACTGGGTCATCAAATTTTAAAGAACTATAAAGACAATATGATGTGACAATATAGAGGCAATAGTAAAGATAAAGTAAACTCATATTACAGCCATCCTTTCTAATGAGAAAATCGATATGTGTATAACATATTTATTCTCTTTCTCTTATTTGCGACGATCATAACGAGTTTCTTTTTTATGCCAGTTTGCTTTGGGCATTCGAAACGGAAAAGTTTCGCATTATTTATGTATAATATCAAAGTAATGATATCTTACTTCCGATCTAACTCACAATCAAACACGGTATTCTATCATGCATTTATTAAAAATTGATACAAAGAAGAGGGTGGCAGAGTCCATTAAAAATAAATACCTCTGTGTTTTAGCTTTTTCCTCGAACATAAATCGAAGTTAAATCTATCTTGTAATCTATCTTGTAATATATCGACTTGATAGTTAACAATTTACTTAATATTTAACTCACATCATCTAATACATCACACAGTCGATACATCGAATAATATGTCAAAGTACGTGTAATCGTACAGAATACAAATTTATATTTAAATAAAATACTATGGATAAAGCTGGGCAGAAAATAATTAGATTTTAATCCAGATATTTCAACGGTGTCACGTTGAAACTGCCAACTTACTTGTATTCAGGCGCTAACAATTGTGGAAAAATCCTGTCATAAAAAATCATATTGTACAATATTTTTCCAAAGAGGATCACAATCGACCTTGCAATAATATCGATTGCTCAAATTCTTCGCTTACCGTTTTTGTAGCTGATCTAATTATCTCTCTAAGAAAGAAATGGAAAAGATATACTTACTTAAAATATAAATGCTAAACGTAACAGTGTGACTTTGAATTTAATTTATGTAACATGCTGTATTTAAATGAGAGATTAGAGAATCACATGACAACATTTTACATGAAGCACAAAAACATTTTTACAATTACAAAAACATTTTACTTAAATATACAATGTATCGTATCGTATCTAACTATGACTCACATGTCGCATGCCGACACATCGAGAATAAAACATCGTCATGCTAAAAATAAGAGACAGATAAATAAAGCGACAGAAATAGCTAAAATAAGTATAAATATAATAACAGCAACAGCCGTTTAATTAGCGGCTAAGTTGCCCCACGGAGTTCAGCGCGATACAAGAAAATTAAAAATAAGTGACAAAAATATTACGAGAAGATATGCAGAGGGAAACATGTGGCTAAATGTGAAACGCAGCTTAACATACAGAAGAGGGTCGTAAAGAAACGTGCTCGAGCATTGCGGCGAATCAAATCAAATACCTCGCGGGTTCGTCGGATGCGTTTCGGAAAATCCTACGAGCGAGGCCCACAGCAATTAATTTAACAGCGTTTAATTTAATAACACCGTGGGCCGTTCGCATCCGAGGGGCGCAGAGAGTCGATAATAGTACAAGCGGAGATGGAAGATACAGCAAAGAGAGCATGCAGCGTACGACGCGCGATGCATAGCGGTGCTCATGTGCCTGCGAGCTACGCAGCGGCGCGCGGTGCGTTTACGCTACGACTCACTGTTTATCGTCCACGATCATGGTGGCGGTTTCTTACTTCCGGTCGCTCTTACTTCCAAGATCGACACTCCACCCTTCGGGGTGCCTCTGTGCGCGCGATGCGGATTAATCGACACTGCAAGAAAAACCATTCCCAAAGTCGACAAGAGTTAGTGAGATCTCCGCGGTGCATGTTTCGAGTACTCTTCGTCGCCATCGACGCGACGGAGGTGAAAGCCCTCGAGATCATCTTGGCAAATATAGTCGAGAGGGCTTCTCTCTCGATCGTTCTTCCGATCTTCGAGCATTGGCGCGTTATCAGCGCGCTCGTCAATCAAGAATGCGCAAATAGTTCTCGTTAATTCGACGCGCGACTTGTTGCAATTTAAGCGATCGCAAATGCGAGGTGTACTCTATATTTTATCTTTAAACGCTGTTTTAAGCGTTGTTAATTGTAACATGGAAAATTAGTTTTATGGAAAAGAAACATTTGTTGTATCATAAATTGCAGTAATTGGAAAAGACGCCGAAAAGACATTTGTTGTACCATAAATTGCAGTAATTGGAATAAAAGTGATAAAATGCGACTTAAGGTTGTAACTTAAAGTTCGCAGAAATATATTCAATGTCCGCGTATCTTTGCGTTTTAAATTCTGCTGCAGACAGCAATATTTCATACCGCAAAATCTGTTTGGCTGAGAAATGCCTTATTTTAAGTTTAAGTGCAAAAAAACAAACTTGTATGTTACGCAACAAATTCACATCATCGCGATAACAATCGAAGTGTTATGCGTCAAATCGAGCGCTGCATATGCAACAACTGGCTTACGTTCGAACAATGCAAAAAAAGGCAAAAAAAAAAAATACATGTGAACTATTTGAACACATGAATAATACATTAATTTATATCAAGTTGAGACCTTTCGGTTCGAATTAATAAGATATCGCGTGTAAATTGCACGTAACAAATTTGATTTAAAAGAAACAAACAAGCGATCAATCTTCGCGTCGTAAAAAGTAATCGAGTTATCACTCAATAGGTCAGATTTACGTCCGTCACGCGGCTTTGCCGTTTAGTAAACGATGAGTAAGCTTTGACGAAACGGTTTCATTTACGTTCCGCGATACACACTTACGCAATGTAAAAGCCGAGGAGTCGGCAATTACATAAACTTCTTACGAATATCCTCCAGTATACGAAACGCGAAAAAAATTACCTCGATATCACCCGCGGGTCTTCGCAGTCCGTTAACCGCGCGGCAACTGACTCGGTCAAGTGCACTTTGCCCCCGATACACGCGAGCACGTGTCAATTCGCGACGAAATGCACGCATTACAGTCGAGACGCATCGCAAGCGCGAAATGTTGCGCGATGACGACGGCGGTGCCGACATCCAGGAGCCGAGCTCTCAACCCCTGCGGTGCAGAGTTCGGCTTTATTCCGATATGCAAACGCGATTCTTCCTACACCAATTGTGTCTCGACTCGCGATTCGATTTTGCATAAGTTGTACATTGCGCGTGAAATCTTATCTGCGACACGAAGGTGCAAAGAGCAGCCAGTCGAAAAATTATCGGATTTATGTAAGAAAATCTCCATGTTTTGCGCGTAATACGAAACGGACAAATGATGTAAAAGTCAAAACAAGGAAATTGAGGATTACGTAACTGAGAATATAAAATTCACAAACGAAGTTTAATTGACACCTATCACATTTTATATTCCTTCGCTATTTTTACTCGTATCTCGAAGATTAATGAATATGGATGAAGCGGACGTTGCAAAAACGCGCACTTTGGGACATTTTACAAGACTATAATCCAAAGTACAAAGTTGCTTGGCGCAGATAACTTCGAATTCACGACAAGAATCGATGATACAAAAAACAAGGATAATATTCGCGACGGCCGTTTAATCCGCTCCGCGAGATTATTGGAATTTATTTATTGTCGACACACAACTTTATCTCTCTGTAATCGACAAGCACATTTGCTGACATTTGTGAGGAATTTTTTTTTTTTAACGAATGCCGAACGACGTTTCACAATACCGCGAGAAATCGTTGTAGGGAGAACAAAAATTTGAATTTACAAAATGTCAAGGTTTAAAATATCTCGAAATTGCGTTTTGTTTTTCTAAAAAAAAAAGTCAACCGAATATAATATGCANAAAACCTGCTGAAAGGCACGAAAAATTGATGTAAAAAACAAACTGCTGAAAAGTTGATGTATGCTTTCTAAATTAATCATACAACGTTTTGATTTTTATGCCTCGCTAACAAATGCGCTAACAAGTTGAAGAAAAGGTTAAATTCAATAGTCTTCCGAGGGTTAAAGTCCAACGAGAGCATAATTATATTTCAAAACATTAATCAAGTTCTGTGCGATGCAACTCCCCGCGACAAGATTTCGCGCGTTATGGACTTCTTTCGGTCGTTTTATCAGCGAGTCCGAAGTTCGATATTGTACGAGCGAAGATGTACAGAAAGAATGCGCCGTAATATCGATAAAGAACAGTTTATTGGCACTATTTCACGCGTTGCGTCACTTGTATTTGTGGCAGTCTTCACCATATCATCACGATCCACGCTCGTGACACATCGCAATCGATTACGTTTTCCAACATTTATAACACTTATAAATTGATTTTAATTATATTTTATAAATTTGCATAAAATTGCATTTATAATATAATTAAAATCAACGAATATCGTTCATTTTAGCATGTGTCATAACGTAAGCGTCGCGTTTCATTGTTATTATCATTGTTTTGGGCAGAGATCAAATCGTTTGAAGCGACGCAAGTCGTTAGTCGCGGAGTATTTCCTTCGAGCGTTTGTACATATTCATTTACAATATATTTTCGTACAGTTTTGTGTATCAATAAAACACTAAAAATAGCTAAATGTGTATTCTTATTAAATCATAAAAAAATGATTAAATTAGAGAGTTATATTACTATTGAAAGCTATATCAGCCAAATATCCAAATGTCTCCATTTCGAATTTAAAAACAGAAAGATTGAAATTTATACATATTGCATATTATTTATGCAACTGAATAATTGTGAGAAACAGCCACAAAAAGGACATTTATTAAGCTGTCACTTTAGCACAATCGAATAAAGCATACATAGAAATTAATTGCTGAATTTTTTGCTCTAGTTTCGACTTTATTGTTCCAATCAATTTACAAGAAACAATTGTGCTAACCTTAAAATTGAAGTTAGTATTCAGAGAAAAAATAAATAAATAAAAGATAAAAAAAACAAGTATATATTTCTGAAGAGCTATTTTTTGTTAATTAATTGCTAATTAATTCTCGATCTTTTACTTTACTTCGCAAAAAACAATGACTGTGCTAGTTCAAGATTGAAGTTAGCACGGTCGTAAAAAAAAGCTAGAAAAACAAATACGTATTTTTGAAAAGCTAATCGTTAAGAAAAAATGCTGGAAAGTAAAAAACAAATATGTATYTTTGAAGAGCTATTTTTTGCTAATTAACTGCTGTATTCCCCTTTTTTTGCTCCAGCCAATTCGCGAGAAACAATGGCTAGCATAGAATACTTGTTTTTTAAATAATAGAATACAGACAGACCTTATTTGAAAATATAACGTAATCAAAGAAACGTCTAAAGGTCAAAGCTAGATTTTCATGCTAAAATTTGTTTTTTAATTTTTTCTTTTCTTTTCTTTTTTTAATGATTATGCTAACTTTAATTTTAAGCTAGCACAACCATTGTTTCTTGCGAATCGGCTGGAACAATAAAATTGAGACTAGAAATAGCAATTAATTTCTATATTTTATTCAATTGTGCTGAAGTGCCTTAATAGACGTGCAAGAAGAGTACAGGCTTGTTTTAATATGAATTATGTGACGAGCGTAACACAATTTCTCATGAATCATCACAAAAAGGCATTGCCCTTTTTAGAGAACTATTGTCGTTTACATCCTGATGTCATTCAAGGTTCTTTATTTTTACTTAAAGAAGAATAAATTTTTCTTTAAACTGAAATTAAAACTGTCACATTTTTTCATATTCACGCTAATCATAAACACATTCAGAGTCACGAACATATGCTGTTATCCCTTTCGTGACGTACGTACCTACCACGAAATGATCTTGGTCAACTTCGTTCAACAAACCGAGTATCGGCATTAATGTTACTGACCCAATTTTACGAGCACATACATACCTTAAGCACATAGAAATAAACTACACAATGCACTCATATCCACAACACACGGATGACCTGTCCTTCACGACGCATTTAGCGAACGTGACACAATCGCATATGCAAGATAATTCGACACCGTGCTAACAAGCTTCTAAGGATTGTAATTTAATCCGAGTCAAATAAATAACCCGTTCGCTGTTACTCTCGTGGTAGAAAGAAATAGAATAATCATGGGAAGATATTCAAGAATTATAAATGCCTGGAATTATTTACTCTTATTAATTTTTAACCCTTCGAGCGCACACCTCCGGCCAAAGGCACCGAGTATACACGGGATCAAACTGACCCCAAGCAATTTTCAATCTGTTATATTTCGGAAAGTATATATTTTTTTTTAATTTAGAATTTTTTAATTTGGAAGAGACATTTTTTGCAGCTAAAAGTATGAAGTTTATAGTAGTATACTTGTTTTTTAAAAATAAACAATTTGTAATAGTAAAAAATGTTCTAAATTTGTAGTAACTGTGAAAAATGATGATGATAAAAATGAATTCCTTTTTTTGGAAAAAATTCATAAAATTTGCAATTTTGAAATATTATAAATTTGCAATTTTGAGATATTTCAAGTAAAAAAAAATTTGGGGTTATTTGATCCCGAGTGCGCTCTCAGGGTTAAACCAAATACTGAAGTCACATTGTAAATTCCCCTATAAATTTACGTTAAATAAATATTGTCACAACGTTTGTATTTCTTTCCGATATAAATCCTTTTTCGACGTCAAAAGCATTCGTGAATTATTTATTAAACTATTAATATTCAACTGCGGAAAAATTGATTATATGTAAATTAAGTGTGTGTTCCGTAAAACATATATGCGTATTAATATTTCAGATAAATCTATTTTTGTCGTAGCTTCACGTACTGATAAAGGTTCGCCTGTACACGTATTATCTTATCAGAAGAGTCACAATAGTGTCTTGGCTTGTCAAGTAAAAAATATATCTAACCATATGCGCCTTAAAACTACTTTGTGAACTTTGTACTGACTATATGTACGCGATAACAAATTCAACGATTTTTTTGACAATCCACTCATTAGTAAATTCTCTATTTTATATATTAAAAATTCATTTATAAAAATTTATAAAAGAAGGTAACATAAATGCAATATTGTGCCTTCTTGAAAATATTCGTTAATTCGAGTATTCGTTTCAAATATGATCCGAACAATTTCATTAAGTCGATATCTAGTAATGGAGATCTAAAGGAACTTTGATGAACAGAAAAAAAACAAGATAAAAGAAATTGCTTATTTAATGACGTTGCTTCACGTGTGCAGACGAAAGAAAGAGACTCAAACTGGTTTTTACATAATACCGTGTCGCTTATATAATGACTAAACTATCCTCAATCAGAATGTGACATTATCTTTCTCGCGTAAACAAGAGAATGTTAAAGTACCGTCAAGATGTTAAAATAACGTCGAATGCGTTGTTTTCGCCGCACAATTAAAATTTAAAATAATAAATATTATAACTGAGATAACCATGTCGAATAATCTAATACTATCACTTTAATATTTCTTGAATTACTCAAATATCTCGTCATATGACATCTTCATATTTCCATTTTAATTGACGATTCAAAATTTTGGACAATGACGTGATCGATTATACAAAGGTCGATGAAATAACAATTTGACAAAATTTATCGATGACAACATTAATTGATGAGGGAGCCATTCACTTTCGCAACTAGACGATCAATATCCTCAAGGATATCGTAGAAAATTGTGTTTACACGTGTATATCTCATAGTATAGTATATCTCATCTCTATAGTATATCTCATAAATTACAATTAAGTGTAAACAAAGGTGCCAGTGTACAAAAGCGACACAAATAATGCAATAATAAATTACGTGAGTTTACCACATTCACGCGGTATCAATGATCAACGTTTCTGCGAGCTAATATTATAGTTACGGGAAGTACAGAATGCGACGAATTAATTAAATCGCTCAAATGCAGATTATTCGCGTTGGTTTATGATCGCGATTGAACTGCGAGAGAAAATTCCCTTTTTGTTGCAAATGTTTGATTTGCGTATCAGTTTATAAACGCATTACGCGCGTAATGAGTTTAAACTGAATTGCTATCGGATCCCAGATTGGATCAATTGTTGAAGTAGATAAACAAAGAAATCGGATTTCGTACTCTTTAATTTACCGTCCGACCAAGTTACAATATACACAAGGTCTAAGGCCAAACGAAAATTACGTGCGCTCTAAAAGGAACCCTCATGAGTATCTAGGAAAACAACTTTTAAAAACAGCGATTAGAAGAAGAGTAAGCAAGACAAAAATGCTCTTATATTGGGAAATGTAGTTTAAGTTTAAGAACTTCTTGGACATTTTCTTTCTGATTGATGACCAGTAAAACTTCCGCTCTAAAGAAACGCGATAGTTTTTAGTACCGCGTGACCGCGGCAGATAGAACATGACGAGTTTCTGTAAAGTAGTATCGGAATTATACAGAAGATATCCAGGTCACCCGACACTGCAAGTCACCGATTCGTCGCTGTGTGAGGCTTCTTGAGAATTGCTACATTCTCTTTGCATACAAATACGTTACGCAATACGATTTGAATGAAGGAAAATCTGTGCAGCTTATCAAAACAGGTCGCCTTGAAATATGCACTAATATTCATGCATGCGTTTCTATATTAATAATCTCGCAGCCGTTAAAAATAGACGTTGCACTTTTTTACGCTTAGATTACACGTGACCTGAATAGAAACTCGTTCGATGAGAAAGAGTTAACGGATCATGAACGTACATCAAATTATACGTGTTCGGAATCAGGATGTGCCGATTTGTGCGCGATTATACGTTTACCGGGACGAGCAGTTTGTTCCGTTTGATCGTGCCGATCTGAAAAAAAAAAAAAAAAAATTCGATTTCACTGCCGCAAGAGCGGAAGGGAACTGACGGAAGAGGGACCACGAGGGGGAAGATTTCACGCTACATCGCCATTAATAACCTCGTGCGCGGTCAACGATGAAACCACCACGTACTACTTTACGGATTGTTTCCGTCTAGGCGATCATCCACGTCCGTCTGGCTCGAATACGCTTCATACTTAATCTCGCGATTCGCAGACCGATCTCGCTAATGCTCGGCGAGCACGTCGACTTGCTCGATCTTCTGAATAAATGAAGAATCTGTTTCGCAGAGAGATTCGATAATAAATCAGGAGAATTTCGACGATTATAAATCACCGAATGTAATAAATTCTGAAACTTTTCGAAAGTAGTTAAAAAAAAAAAAAACGACTTGTGAATCTTTTAAACGATGATTTTGTGGTATTCCTGACACGTTGAAAATATTAACATCACTGATAATGCCACTGCCTTCATGTATATTCAAACGTAACAAAGGTGATTCACCACAGCCATTCGACAGAAAAACTGACGTAAAAAGAAATGTTGAGAAAATACCGGCAGTATGTTTTTATAAGAGAGTTGATAATTCTTTTCTTATTGTTAGTAGAGATGGATATTATCTTATAAAGAATATAGCAAGAATTACAGGAACTAAATCAACAGCAAAAAAACATTTTCTTTTGCTGTTAAAATAAAATTAATTGAATATCGACATTAAAAAAGTCTACGTGTAATCTGTTATGTGCGTGCGGGAGGCAATAAAGAGCCGAGATACGTTATCCCGCCAATTAATTACAGCTGTGTTTATTCGTAAAATATTGAAGCGATACTCTATCACGTGACAGTTACAAAGATAATTTACTAAAACAACGTGAATTTTATACTTCCACTGCGCTCTCACACGTTTAACTTTACAAGAATCTCTCATAAACAAGTTATAATTAGTATAACTTATAACGTCGTTGAATAACGGACATGTAGAATTCTAATTATAGTGACGTGCATTTAGATAGAACCGTAAGATCAAATAAATATTTGTAGATTGGCGCGGTGCCGCATTTTCAAATTCGTTCATTGATAAAGACGACCTGACCCAACTCGTCGACCTAGATTCAACGTTGACCCTGAATTTGCGAGATCGATCATTCTGCCGCGAATTGATAAGAGGCTCGCGAATTGATAACAACTACATTTAGTGCAATATACACCGACACCGAATGGTAAGCACAATGATTTCTCGTTGGTTACGCCGGTCAGACAGTTTACGCAACGGTTGACTCAGAATCGTCGGCAAAGCGGTTGACACGACGGCTTTGAGGGAAATAATGATGAATCTTTCGTTACGAAACGTTACGATATACGTTTCCGTTCGATATCACAGAGACCGATTAACCCTCGAACTACAACTCTAAAAAATTTCTCTAATCTACATATATGCAGAAAAAATTAGTCTTAAACCAAGATAGACATTCTTCATATACAAAGTGATCTAACTAAAATCTTCCTAAGATTATAATATTCTTGATTATACAAGATGCGGCAAAAGTACCTTTATTATTTAAAAAAAAGCTATAATTTGTTTATCGATTGTTTGAATATTTTTTAATTTTTATTTTTTTATTGCAGAGATAAAACTTGAGAGATTTAATGATGGACAGATACACAATAGCTGAAAGCACCAAAATTATAACTTTGTTTTCTTGAAAATAATCGCTCAATTATTGGCATAATGGCATTCGGAAGATTTTATGGCATAAGAACTGCCCCAACAATTTATTCTTTAGTGAATAACTCAAATCTCCAACAGATCCGAACTGTTCAAAGTTTTTCATTAAAGAATAAATTGCTGGAGCTGTTGGGACAGTTCTTACACCATAAAATCTTCTCAATGCTTGTGTACTAATAATTGAGCGATTATCTTCAAGAAACAAAGTTACAATTTTGATTCTTTCAGCTATTGTGTGCATAATTAAATCTTCCAAGTTTTATTTCTGCAATAAAAAAAAATAAAAATTAAAAAATATTCATAATCGAGTTATAATTTTAAATAATAAAGATACTTTTGCCGCACCCTSTATCAAGAATATTATAATCTTCTTGGGAAGGTTTTACTTTGATTAAATTTGTATTGATGCAAGTATTACTTTTACACAGATTTAAGACGATTATAATATTCTTGCTTATATACGAAAACACCTATCTTGACTTAAAACTAATTTTTTTTCTGTGTGGGTATTTGAGACCCGAGACTTTTTTTCTATCTTCCATAAATTTCAGTGAATTTTACTTAACTTTTTCTTAAATAGAAGAGAACGCTGAACTATAGAATTCAAGTGTTTGGTAACGATTTTGAATAATGTTAAAGGCTACGTTCAAAAACGTAAGCAAGAGTATTGCTAGAAAATGTGAAAAAGAGCGTTTTTATCCGAGTCAAATAGTCCTGATGATTGCAGTCGAGGATTAATCCAGTCGAATAAATCGCAAATTCGTCAATTTCAACGAAGTGTGGCGCTTAAGTTCTGTGCGAAGACGAACGGAGGAGTTTAACGTCGATCTACAACGTTATTCGTAGAAGACGTTTGCGGTGCATCGAATCGACGAAGAACACGCGGCAAATTCCAAGTTCCTGACGGCCGCAGGTGGCGGACGATCACTCGCAACAAGCGACAGCAACACACAATCGGGACCATCGCTTACCTCGTGAGTTCGCGAAAACGGTCGGTTATCTTTCCTCCTCGCGGCTTCCTGCTCACCGAGAACGCTTCCAGCCGGCTGTCGTTCGCTTTTCCCACCGCGCGATCGCGGGAGAGGAAATTATCGCTACGCGCGATTCAAGGGTGTTGGTTCAAGAATGACGTGGGTGTGCGCGCGTGTGTGCGACGATTCTGCTCTCTACACCGCGCGCCTCCGCCACGTTCTCACTCGCGGGTGTGGTGTACGTGGCACACCGAGGTGTAAGGGACGGACAAGGGTGTACGTGTCGCTCGAAAGAGAGGAGAGCCGATCGGCGGCGCGCTTCGAGACGGTCGACGAACGACTGAGCCTCTTCCGCCGCACGATACACACCGCGCACTCGCATCACGCTTCTCGACCACCTTTGATCTTTGATCGCGGACCGACCGTTGCGTGGATTTCGTCCGATAACACCGTGATCGGAGGTGGAAACGGCGTGCGCGCGAGAGCGCCGGGACAGCTGTACGCGGACCCGGGACTCGGTATTCATAATCTGTTCTTATATTTAAGATCATCTTAAGTAAGCTTATACGGTTCTCTTATTGGTTAAAATGGAATCTTAAGATGATCTTAAATACATGAACTGACTATGGCCGGTATTCACAGTCGAGTCTTATATTCAAGATCATCTTAAGATGATCATAAGCCAATCACAGAGTCATATTTAGCGTCTTAAGACATTATTTAAGACAATCTTAAAATAAGAACGGACTATGAATACCATGGCCATAGCCAGTTCATGTATTGGCTCGTAACATCCTAAGACTCAACCCTTTTAATATCTTAGAGCCGACATATCGGCTTTCCATTTTTAATACACATGTAATAACACTTTATTTTTACTTTTATTCACGGAAAATAATGTTTTCTTCCTTTCACGTAAAACTACATACATTTTAGAATAAAATAAAATAAGAAACGTGAAAATATCTTCAGTTTTAAGAGAAATATATTAATTTTAATAAATACTTCAAAAATCGCATATTTTTCAAGATATTATAAGAGTCAAGATGATCTTAAATATAAGAATCCGGAAAGTCGGAGAACGAGATCCCGGCCGCTCATGCAAGCGAATCCGACACGCGTCCTGCTTTTCCGAATCCCACGCGAGCACCCGGATGAACTTTCGAAAGTCTAGCGATACTCGAACGAATGCTCTGCTCGAATCACACCTCAATCCTAGGAATTGCCGATCTTTTTCCTAAAATCAACCATTTTAGCCGTTCAGTCGTTTATCGCTCGAAGAATTGCGAGGGAAAAATACGGACTGCCGTCGGTTTGTCGCCTTCAATAGCGCGATTATCAACACATACGTTTCAAAATGAACGTTGCGAAACACGTTTCCGTCGAATGTTCCGTACCACGTGACACTTGCTAATCGGATCGAGTCACGAGACCGATAGGCGGTCGAATGATCGATGTGCCGATTTAGTAATAGCGACACGACGTTACGGCCAACCAGGTCGGCGCCTGAGTGTCCTCACGGTCGGAGCTCCGGCTTCCACGTCGCAAACGTGCGGATCGAGTCCGATGCGAGCACCAATAATACAGCGCCACACTAAAAGCCAGAGGAATAATTAATCTGAGATCGCTCGCTCGCGCCGTAACATTTAGTCTCTAGATATATGGGACGCGGAGGGACGCAGGTATTTTTTGTCGATGGATTCTAGAGAGCTAGTTCTAAGGACAAGTCGAGACAGAAATAACCGGACCAGAAATAAATTTCATTATATTGTGAAATTGCTAATTGGAAGCCAAATAGCTTCGTTTACAAAGCCTCGTTTAAAAATGTGACGCCTCGAAAATTGTAATATTTGTTTATATTGTTTGTTTTAGTGATTTCTCAAGGCATTTAATTAGCACTTGATTCTAGCGCGTTTATTTTTCCAATTTATACATTGGATATTTATTCATTTATATAACGGGACTGACACACTCGGTATTAAATATTATGCATCTCTCTCATTATACATCTAATTAGCTGCCAAACGTTTGAAATATCAAAGTTCGTACTTTATACTCCTAATTAGTATTTCATTTTCAAGAGAATTTAACGTTAATGAAAATCGCAACATGAAGGACACTCTGCAAAATATTATGGACAAATCTCATTGTCAGCAAATAATAAGTTTTCATAACAAGTCGTTATTACTGAACTGTTCGATTATATCAAGGTCATACGTTCGACCAAGCTGTGACTTCTCAATCATTTTCTGAACGAAACTTTCTCGATATTCATCGACTGAGTGTTTAAACTTCAATGATTACGAAGCAGCAATTTGCAAGACAACTCTGGTTCCAGCTATCACAGAATATCAGAAAATACTCCGAGCGACCGATAAACAATTATGAAAAAATGCGTCATGTGTTACTTGTCAAAATCTTCCCATCTCAAAAATCAAATACTATCATTCACAAATAACCTATCGACACGATCGGAGTCGATCTTAAAACTACGCCGGCGAAGAGTCTCTTCCTCATACGTCGAAACATCGCTTACATTGTCGGGTCTCGTGGTTGAAGGACCTCGCGCGGCAAGGGGCTCCTCTCTCGCGGTGCTTCCACGTCACGTGTGCCGGAAGAGCGTTCCCGCAGCCTCCGCCACGGGCTGCCGCAGACGCGATCTGTCCTCAATGACGCTCGATCCACGACGCCATCGCCGCCGGATCCAACGGCGATCTCCCACCCGACGCTCGTTGCCGCGCGCAAGTATCCCGTCGGCTCCGTCGTATTACGCGCGTGTCACGCGAGCGACTTCGGACGCGACCCGTACGCACTGACGCCGTCGGACACGGACCGACCTAGGGATCAACGCCGCGGCCATCTTGCCGCCTGAAACTAGCGGGTCGATGGGACGCCGCGAGCGGCTCCTGTCGGCGCGGCGCGGCGCGGCACGGCGTTTTCTCGGTCAGGTGATCTCTTT